>JAWMAG010000020.1:11135000-11337500 GCA_037013455.1 Ceratitis rosa | reverse complement strand
AATTGGCGCTTTGTAACCGCTGAAGCGATTTTCGGCCGAGCTCCTCCTCCAATTTGTGGTTTTGCGTCTTGATGTTTTTCCAAGAAATGGAGGGACCTACACTTTATACTAAGCCGCCTCCGAACGGCTGATGGTTTTTTTACGAGGTGCCTTTATTTCATGTCCGAAATACACTCGGAGGGGTGGACATTCCCTGCCGAGGGACGACAGCAATCAGAAGATTTAGGCATTTGAACCCTAGTCTCCCGAAGCGAAGCGATTCAAATTTCCCTCAATAAATAACATTACCCACTCGCGATACTGCAACTGCTCCTCCGAGAACTCCCACCACCATGCTTACTATCGAAATAAGGTGCCTGGGATCCATGGCAGTATTGAGTTTTCTCCAAACTTTTGCTCTGTCATCGTATCCAAATATTTTATCTTTTGACACATCCGTAAATAGCAAGCTTTTCCAGAACTCATGATCCTGGTTTAGATGTGGTTTTGCGAGCTCCACTTAATTGCACGGTTTTTATCGCTCATGAGAGGCTTCTTGCAAGGAGTTCTGCTGTGAAATTCTTCGTTGTTAAAAGCTTTTGTCATTATGTGTGGATGCGTTAGATTTTCAGGTCTCTGCGCTAGCCCCTAGGCTACTTTACTAGGCTTACCTTATTACAGATGAAAGAGGTGTCCCTACGGGTAAGCTTCTTTGGACGGGCACTTCGCGGCTTACTCTCGAACGGGCTCGGTTCTGTAGAGTTTTTATAAATTGATTTCACCGTCGCTTTTCTTAAATTTAATAATTCAGCTATTTTGCAGAACGTACTCTAACTTTTTTTAATTATCGAATGGAAAGTTAGGGATTCGAGGAATGAGGACGTCTTCACCTTTGAAAGGTCCGATCAGAAATGCTTCTTTTAATGTATGACCTAAAGTCAAATGTCGTTGCAAGGTTTCGGTTGATTAATATTACGATGCATCGGGTTTGAAACTTATACGTGCCTCCAGGCCCTCGCTAGATTTAAAAACATTTTAAATTCGGTTGGATAATTTACTGCGTTATCTGCTTCCACAATGGTGTAGGTATATTGACTTATGTGTGACGCATTCGCTTTCATATTTCAATGTTGAACTGAATAGTGTGGTAGTGATCGTAGATATCTCAGTTTGTGGCTTCGAGGTTAGCTCACTCACTCAGCCAGTCACTTAGCTACCCATGATCCGTATAATTGATATGGATACCTGAGAATACTTCGTAAATCAATTCTGATTTCGACGTCATTAAATTACAGAAATTTTGGGTAATATAATTCGTCGTGAAGTCCGATCGATTGGCATTTTGAACATACAACCCATTTTGGTGATACATTGCAAGGTTTCTACATATCGCCACAACGTTGAATATTTTAGGAAAGTACCGATCTCGTCCTTTGATGTTTGTCCATTTCTCTTCTCTCTTTGGAATTGAGCATTCCACAAATATTATTACAACCAATTTTTCATAAAGAGTTGGGTCTTAAGGCTTATAAAGTTCAGTTGACACAACAACTCAAGCCGGCCAATTATCAACAACGTCGTGTCCTTTCTGATTACCCAATCACCCAATTACCCATGAAATGCATGAAAGTGATCCGGAGTTTCATCGAAAAATCATCTTGTCTGATGATGGCCATTTCCACCTCGATGGCTACGTCAATAAGCATAACTGTCGCATTTGGGGCTCAGAAAATCCAAGATTTATTATTTAAAAGCCTCTCAATCCTCAAAGTGTAACTGTAAGGTGCTGTTTATCGTGGTCATTGGGCCAAATATTTTCGAAAATGCTGCTGGAGCAAAATACGGTGAATAAATGACTTTTTTTTGGCCTGGTATTGCATGGTATTGACCTGGACAACGTTTACTTTCAACAGGACGACGCCACGAGCCACACAAGCAACGAAACCATTGATCCTTTAAGGGAAAGATTTCCGTACAATGTTATCTCCCGAATAGGTGATCGCAATTGGCCACCGAGATCTTGTTAGTAAACACCTTGCAACTTCTGCATTTAGGGCCACGTAAAAGATGAAGTCCACGCCAACTGGCAAACGTCAATTAAAGACTCAAAGATACATTTTCAGTTTCAAAACATTTGATCATTTATGTGAAAAAAATGCCATTTTTCTTTGAATATCAAAATAACACCCCTTATTGGAAAATCCTGAATTAAACAAAACGAATATGGCTCAATATCCCTGGTCCATTCCCAGAAAACAAAAATATTCTCTTTACGCAAATAATCTACAAATTTACCCAAACCGAACAATATTTTTCAAATACCTTCTACTCAAATATAAACGAGACTTTATCCATAACTCGACAAGGACAAGACATATGGCCATACTTTTTTTTTGCTTAGGTTGGCAGGACTGTTATATGTTTACATGTCAAATTTGAGCGCGATCTGTCACGTAGTCTTTTTTTTACGGCACTATAAACAAGTCAACCTCGAGTGTGTTTTTCGAATTTTACTATGGAAATTAACGTTGAGCAAAGAGTTTGTTTGAAATTTTGTTATTCCAATGGAATAAGTGCGACGGACGCAATGAAAATGTTGCAGAAGGCATATGGGGAGTCTTGCCTATCACGTGCACGTATTTTTGATTGGTATAAGTCGTTCAAGGCCGGCCGTACATCGCTGGAGAACTTGCCCCATGATCGTCGTCCAGCAACGTCAATAAGCGAAGAAAACGTCGAAAAACTAAAGAAAGTTGTGTTGGAAAATCGTCGTGTGACTGAAAGAGAGATAGCTAGTGAGCTCAACATATCAAATGGATCCGCTCATAGCATTATTCACGATGTTTTGGGCATGAGAAGTGTGTCTGCTCGACTTGTTCCAAAATTGTTGCTCATACGTCTCTCTTGTACGCGGTTATTTGACCAAAAACAACGTAAATATTGTTCCGCAAGCACCGTATTCACCCGACATGGCACCGTGTGACTTTTTTCTTTTCCCTAAACTCAAATTGCCGCTTCGTGGAAAGCATTTTCAGTCGATTGAAGTCATAAAAGAGAATTCGAAGAAGGAACTGAAAGCCATACCTAAAGCGGCCTACCAGAAGTGTTATGAAGATTGGAAAAAAAGGTGGCATATGTGTATCGCCTCTAATGGTGACTATTTTGAAGGAGATAAAATAAATATTGAAGAATAATTAATCGTTTTTGTTTTATTGAGCCAGTCTCGATTAATTTGAGCAGAAGGTAGATCGATCTACTTGCCATAAAAAAAGAAATTCTAGTAAAAAGAAGCATAAATACGATTTTTTCAATCAATCAATCTATCGAGCCATAAATAAGAATTTTTCGAATAAGCCAGTCCCTGGTCCACTTCATATAAACCTTCCCAGGAATCATAGAGACCATCGGACAAACCTTCAAGTGAACTTTTGGAAATTAACGAATCTTTACAAACAAGCATACGATTTTTTTTCTTATATTTATATTTATAGATATGTGTTTTATGCGTGCAACGGTTTCCCGGGAATAAAAGCGTTTAGCATTAATACATTTTCTAATATTACACAACAAGAGTTAATTAGTTATCATGTTTAATTTATTTTATATTTAAACTAATTAATAACTGACTAATTAGTAATTCAAATTTTCATTGTAATAGCGCTGTATAACAAAGCTTCTACATAGTTATTTCGCTCTTCACTCATATATTGCACCTGATATTTGAGTTAAAAACATAAACACATTCTCCCACTTTAACCACATCCCGTTTGTTTGCTTATTAATTTCCCCAACTTACGCAAATTTACGAATTTACACCCTTTTATTATCAATTAGTTATTCAGCAGCTAATTCAACTTCAAATACATACAATAGGCAGGAGTGGAGCATACTAAAAGTACTAATTTATGGTAATTAGACGTGTGATGATGCGTGTGGGAGCGCATGTGCCGTTAACTGAGTGTTTATGATTACAAAACTTCATGCGAAACGAACGCATACTTTTCAATGTTTAATATTTGAGCTGTGAGATTCAACGACGCGTAAAATTTCTTAAAACGTTTGTACTGTGCAAAAACAATAAAAATAAAATGAAATATATAATATTTTTCTAAACAACAAAGAAAAAACTGTAACCAAACTCTTTTGGTTTCCAAGTGAGAAAGAATGTCCTTTCTGAAATACCGCTAGAACAAATTTAATACTATTATTGTTAAAAAGTAAACTAGTTATATTTTTTCCCACTTTAAACTAGTTGGCGCCTGTTATTTTTCGGACCGAAAACCGTGCGATTGCCATCTCGTTAAAAATATCAGTTCGCTAACTACTTGAACAAGTTTGGCTTACTAGTTTCAATGCAGTTTTAAAATCGTTCATTTTTTTGCAGGATTTCCGTTTTCAGCATAGGTAAATTAATAAAAAGAACATATTTGATGGAGTCGTTTGTGGAAGTTTTTTAGTCTTTTCCATTGAACTGAACAAATTTTTATTGAATTGAAGTGAAATGAGCCCAAAAGAACTTTCTTAAAAATTGAATTTTTGGTTTTTGAATTGTTCATAATTTGTTTGCTTGATAACATCAACACAATTATCCTTCAGCCAAAGTATTCACTAGATTTGCTCTTTTTTCCACCTTGAAAGCACAAGTGTTTTTGTTTCTGGAAGATGCTGTCCCGAATATAGTAATTACTTTCAATGAGACATAATAGGAGTTGATGAACATTTTTTGAGGAAAAGCGAAAATTCAGATTATTTTGTAAGCATCCTTTGAACGAACCATTTCCATAATTTGATGAAGGAATTATTTATAGTTGTAGCACACTCAAAAGATGTGAAAAAATTATGATTGTAGCACAAATGTAATGAAGTCGTTAGCTCATGATGTCCCACAATTAATGCAAAACAATAGAACAACGTGTCTTCATTATTGAATAATATTACAAAAATAATGAAAGCCCCTCAGTTGCAATTTAAATGATAATATCGAAGCTGTGCGCGAGTATGGCGGTGACAATCGAGGAACCTCAATTCGGTGTGGTAGACAAGAATTTCAAATTTCAAGGAGCTATATATATCGTATACTCGCTATAGAGATATGTCTCCATGCTTACAAAATTCAGCCTATCACAACAACTGAAGCACTGATAGACCATGTACAGTGAAAAGTGTTTGTTGAATCGATTATTAAGCATCAATAACTGGGGGCAGATTTTTCGAACAAAATAATCCTAACCGATGAAACAAATGGGTTTGTGAGTCGCCAAAATTGAAGCTTTTGCGGTTCTGAGAACCCACATTTGATTGTCGAAAACCAAATGCATCCGCAACTTGCCACTGTTTTGTGTGGATTTCGGGTTGGAGGCATAATTGGACCAAACTTTTTAGAAAATGAGGCAAGTCAAATAGGGACTGTTAGTGGCGCTCGATATCGCAACATGATAACCCAGATATGTGGTTTCATCAAGACGGTGCCACATGTCATACAGCTCGTGAAACACTTCAATTACTGTCAGCCACCTTTATGCAGTATGTTCATAGAAAATTTCGACAAACGCAAGCAATTGTATATGGAAACCGTGGAGGCCATTTGCTCGATGTGATATTCCATAAGTAACCCTATCCTATAAGCTTTATGATTCAATAAAAAAAATTACAATCGAAAGACTGTGTTTTCTCTTTAATCCCAAACTAGCGTTAATTTTAGGACACCTTTAAATAAATATCTTCTTCATAATGTTTTCTTATTAAGTCTACAGTTCTTTGACGTAAGTTAATCAAATTTTAAATTTATGGAATATTAAATATAAATATGAGGTAATAGATGATCATTAGATCAGATTTTCGTTAAGGAGAGCTTGAAAAGCGTTTTTGTCAGTACTAAATTATAAAAATCTCCAATCCATATATTTTAGCTATTGAAGTTTGCTTTATTTTTAATTCAACCTAAAATTTTCAACAATACTTCATTAGTTTTTTTTTAGAAAATTATGAAATGTTAACAATTCATTTAAAATAAATAAATTAATTAATTAATGAAAATTTTAATTAACAATAAAAAATTAAAAAGATTGTTTGGACTTTCTCTCGAAAATTCCTGAAACTATTCTAAAATATGTAACTTTAAAATAATAAAATAAAAATAAAAAAATTTTTAATTTCAAAAAAAGAATTATAAAAAAAATATTCTCCAACAAAAGATGTATCTAAAAAATTTTAGTTTTTGTATATATTTTTTTTTATTTAAAAAATTGAAAATTTTAATTTAAAAAATTATACCATGTTTATAAACAAAAATTCTTTTGGAAAATTCTGGCCTTTTGATAACAATTATCAATGAGCTTACTCAAATAGGCAGTGCTCTTGTTGTTTAAATTGGTTTTATTCGCTAACTCAATCTCTATCAAAAGCCACACCATCACTCCAGCGCCGCATATATGTATCAATATTACTTATAATAAATCGTTTTATTACTACAATATTTTCTAAAAATAGATATTGGTTTCAGCGAAAACTCCTTTAATAGAGCAAATTGTTTAAGAGGTGAGCAAAGTTTTAGGTCTGCGAACGGCCAGTAGTCAATGCTGGCAAATTTGGTGTGTTGGTGTGGATGAAATTCGAAATGCAACTCATATTGTTCTGTTATGGTTTTGATTTATTTATGACGAGCTACGTTGTCTGGATTAAATAATAAAAAATCTTTCTTATATGCAGTAAACGTTTAGGAAATTTCCTTGAAATGTTATAGTTGTACCGAAGGAACTATGATCCTTTTAGCAGGATATTGTAGTTCAATCAATTCAATTCAAGATTTCCATATTTCATCCATTCTCACATTTTAAAATTTAAAAATTCCAGTTTTTGTAAGCACTTCAAAGAATCATCAACACATTCTTGTTTTTGATCAGCTGTGAGCAAAGGTGACAACAACTTTGACTAGAGCTTACTCGTAACCAAATGCAATATAAAAGCAACACGATATGAGCTAAAATTTCCATTTCCTTGCTTGAATGAGATTTTTTCTCATTACAAATCATTACAGTATTAAAGCGAAAATTTGTTTTCGACTACTGTTCTGAAAATAACAAAAGTAACACTCTTAGCACTCGCAAACTTATAAGAAGAATCAAGGCGAATTTCTAGAAAGTGAAGTTGTCACATCATATGATTGCTTGTTCTTCCTTCCATTTCAACAAATTACACAAACAAAATACATGAGAAATATTTTTGTTTTTATCGGGTAAGTTTAAGAATCGGCCAAAATAACAAAAAAAACAAGGGAATCAGATTCGAAAAAAATCTTATATGATTCGATCTCCTTAAAATTTGATACACAGACAAGAGCACAACATTTATTTCCAGGAAATGTACTAGAAACCGATAAATTCGGAAAACTATTATTTATGGTTCAAATTGATATAAACACATTTAGACATTTAATTCGGAAGTGGATCAGGAACTGCTGTCCAGATTTGCTTGGTCCATTCGATCCCCTATTATGCGTTGACCTATGCTGAAATTTTATAGAAAGGCGGGTGCGTGCGTAAACAAGATCCGTATGCTGGCAATTAAGTGCATAAAAGCCGAGCAACTTTAAAGCGTGCGCTTATAAGCTTTTGACAATTGTCATTTCAATAACCTATGCAGCGTATACATAGAAATATTATAAGTAAGTGAGAGAAAAAATAACTCTCAGAACGAGACATGTAGTTAGCGTTTAGAACATCTCGCTCGATGAGAAACCCTTATCTACATACACTGGTGGCCAAAACAAAAGCAATCAAAAGCCTTATAGTTCATAATGTTAAAATTCTTGAAGGTAAATGAAAAATTATTTTTTTCTAAAATTGTCTTATATATTGACTATGAAAATTAAAAAAGGTCTCCTTAATTATAGTCTAAAGAAATAATTAACATTAAGGTTTGAACTATTTATATTTTACTATCACTCTGGAGTTAATCCAAAGGCATATAACTGAGAAGAGGAGAGTCCGCTAGTTATATATAATACTGGTTCGGTCAAAAGGAGAAAAAAAGTGAATAAATAATATTTTTTATTTCACCAAGCCTTTGGTATTCATATGTGAACTGATTTTATTAATGCCACACAAATCGTCTTACAGCAATACCTACTCCAAGCTGTGTGACAGTCGTTAGTAGAAGATATATAGGTCATCAACCCTTTTCTATGAGCATCATTTAATTATTCGGTCATTTTTAGAATAAAGAAAAACACCCTTTTCTTAATTGCCAGCAAAAAACAATTCGATAACAGCATAATTGCATCCGCTCTAAGACGATTCGAAATGGCACAAAATTATCACAAATTATTTGGGAAACAACTATTCCAAGAGGGAACTTTTCATATAACCATACATCTACCTGAAACGCCCCCACAGCAGCAATTCAGCTACAAAAATACTTATAACTATTAATTTTCGAAATTGAGTTTATTTGGCTTTGTTTACCTATTAAACATAGTATTAGATATACACTAAATTAGTAACAGACTATGAATAATCCACAATTCCGCAATTTATTATCACAAACCTCAACGCAGGCTTGGATTTCATTCAATTTTGCATAGATTGGATTATTTGTGAACACATGAGGACAATATTTTATGTACAAGTATTTGTAAAATGATAGTGGTGCGGCATAAAATCAGATTTACCATATGTGGTAAAATATATACATATGTGTGCGAGTATTACAAAAATAATTAATTATAAATTCGCTGCAATGAGCAGATGGACCAATTTTGTTTTTAGTATGCGAAAATTAATTAAAACAAAAAAAAAACAATAAAAGAACTATGCTTTTGTATACCATTTAAACAAAAATAGATATAGAGGTCTAACTAATATTTATTTTACATATTTATTGAATTTAAAAAAATACATTAATTTTGGGAAATAACATTATTGTAGGCAAAGAACTCTTATTTTGCGAGAATTTTGCTCCAAATGTTTTGATATATGTACAATTAATTTAGATTCTACATGATCTATTAATTACAAATATATGTATTATTTGTGTCGATATTTTCAGATAAAATTTGAAAAACACTATCCTAAGATAATTTTTCGATAGCAAAAGCTTCAAATACGTTTTCCTCAGAAATCTATTTGCAAATTCCCCCTGAATGAAGTTTATTTTGCTTTTAGGTATTTATCATTATATATTTTCTAAATAATACTTATTTATTTTATTTTATATTGTTTCTCGAAAATTTGTAAACAATTTTGTCAAATGTGCATTTTTAAATAAATTAAAAAATTATTAATGAACTATTTCTTATTAAAATTTTTATTAACATTGAAATATATTTTTTAACGCTTTTCTTGAAAATTTCAGAAATTATTCCCAAATGCGTTATATAAAAAAAAAATATTTTTAGTTAAATGAAAAAATTACCATTTGAGAATGAATTTACCTAATTATATTTTAATAAAAAAAAATTAATGGTGATAAATTTTAAATAAATGAATAATTTGAATTTGAAATAAATGAATAAATGAATTATATTTTAATAAAAAAAATTAATGGTGATAAATTTTAAATAAATGAATTTAATGAATTTATTTGAATTAGCAAAAATGGCACTGTCACAGACCATTAAAAATGGTGGACTGATGAGCCAGTTCGCCCATACTTAGATAACGCTGTGAGGCTCCAACCTTCAACTTCACAAATGCTCGAGCCATTTCTTGCATCTTATAAAGCAACGCGATTACACCAATTTTTGTTGAAGACAGTCAAACAAGTGTATCTCGAGGAACTTGTGTCGCGCAGATGTCATGGCTGGACAGTTATAGAGATAGTATGCAAGCCCCATTAAACAGTGATCTGTTATTACACCTATCGTTATATTAATGGAGAAGCGGCTCAGAAGGATATGTTTTATTATGGATAGCAGGGTTTCATCTCCCGAAAGTTCGTCTGACGTACACACACTTCGGCTGTGTTGCATTTAATCGAGCGTTAATTCAGATATCAACATTTGATGTGGTACTGTTGCACTGTCTGGTCGAGTCGCTTGAACAGGGTGACCAGCTTCTGAACATTAATTTTCTTATTATACCTTCTGCTCAAATATAAACGAGACTACTCAATAAAACAAAAACGGTTAATTATTCTTCAATATTTATTTTATCCCCTTCAAAATAGTCACCATTAGAGGCGATACACATAGGTATGCCACCTTTTTTCCAATCTTCATAACACTTCTGGTAGGCCGCTTTAGGTATGGCTTTCAGTTCCTTCTTCGAATTCTCTTTTATGACTTCAATCAACTGAAAATGCTTTCCACGAAGCGGCAATTTGAGTTTAGGGAAAAGAAAAAAGTCACACGGTGCCATGTCGGGTGAATACGGTGTTTGCGGAACAATATTTACGTTGTTTTTGGTCAAATAATCGCGTACAAGACGAGGCGTATGAGCAACAATTTTGAAACAAGTCGAGCAGACACACGTCTCATGCCCAAAACATCGTGAATAATGCTATGAGCGGATCCATTTGATATGTTGAGCTCACTAGCTATCTCTCTTTCAGTCACACGACGATTTTCCAACACAATTTTCTTTACTTTTTCGACGTTTTCTTCGTTTATTGACGTTGCTGGACGACGATCATAGGGCAAGTTCTCCAGCGATGTACGGCCGTCCTTGAACGACTTATACCAATCAAAAATACGTGCACGTGATAGGCAAGACTCCCCATATGCCTTCTGCAACATTTTCATTGCGTCCGTCGCACTTATTCCATTGGAATAGGAAAATTTCAAACAAACTCTTTGCTCAACGTTAATTTCCATAGTAAAAATTCGAAAAACACACTCGAGGTTGACTTGTTTATACTGCCGTAAAAAAAAAACTGTGTGACAGATCGCGCTCAAATTTGACATGTAAACATATAACAGTCCTGCCAACCTAAGCAAAAAAAAGTATGGCCATATGTCTTGTCCTTGTCGAGTTATGGATAAAGTCTACGTTTTTATTTGAGCAGAAGGTATTCTCGTATATTTTTTTTTTTTTTTTTTTTTTTTTTTAAACATTAATGTTTATTTATTGGATCTACTTCGACTTCGGAAGCCTAACAATAAGTAATAAAATCTTAAACTAAATTAAAACATAAAGCACATTAGTAGGAATGGGCTGCTGGCTTGACGTTGCTCTTTAGAAGGCTGCTTTGTCTCTTCTCCGCAGGCGGGTTTGACTTGTTGCATGGGCCAAGGTGTTAGCCAAAGGGTTCGGATGGTTACGCAGTTTTATTAAGTATTTTTTTGCTGCGATTTCAATTTCTTCCTTGATAGTAGGTATATTTAGATCTCTTTGAATATTTTCATTACGCATGTACCATGGTGCGCCCGTTATTACTCTTAGCGTTTTCGATTGGAATCTTTGAATTATATCTATATTCGTCGCGCAAGCTGTGCCCCATAACTGGATCCCATACATCCATATCGGTTTTATTATTGCATTATATAAGAGGACTTTGTTGCTAAGGCTTAGTCCAGACTTCTTGTTTAAAAGACAATGTAAACTAGCAGATTTGAGTTTAAGCTGCAGCTTTTTAGCTGCAATGTGTCGTCTCCAGGTTAAGCGCCTGTCCAAGTGGATTCCGAGGTATGTAATTTCATCAGCTTGCGGTATTGATACATTGTTGAGCTTAACAGTAGGACACGTTTTTGGCCTTAATGTGAAAGTTATGTGTTTGCACTTGTTTTCATTAACTTTTATGCGCCATTTCGCCAGCCATTCTTCAATTTGTTTAAGATGCTGCTGTAACACTTTTGTGGCTGTAATGGGGCATTTATGTCGACTTAGTATAGCAGTATCATCCGCAAATGTTGACGTAATTACTTCGTCACTTGTAGGGATATCTGCGGTAAACAGAATGTACAATACTGGCCCAAGAACACTGCCCTGCGGAACACCTGCCGTAATCGGATACTCTTCTGTTATGTAATCATTTACTTTTACTGTGAATCGTCTATTGGTTAAGTAGGATTCAAGGATATTGTGGAACGTGTTAGGTAATGATTTTTTAATTTTGTGAATGAGGCCATCATACCACACTTTGTCAAATGCTTGAGCCACATCAAGAAAAACAGCCGAGCAATACTCTCGCATTTCGAAAGCTTTCCTTATTTCGTTTGTTATACGATTTACTTGTTCAATTGTGCCGTGTTTTTCCCGAAATCCAAATTGATGTGTAGGAATGATATCATTTTGATGGAGAAAAGGAGTAATTTTTGATAGCAGCACTTTTTCGAAAAGTTTTGATAGGCAAGGCAACAGGCTGATTGGTCTATATGATGACGGCAGGGTTGCGTCTTTACCTGGTTTAACTACCATAATTATCTGCGACTTTTTCCAGAGTTGTGGATAATATCCTAGCATCAAAATGGCACTGAAAAGCTTTGCAAGAAAAACGAGAGCAATGCTTGGCAATTCTTTTAGCATTTTTGGTGAGATATGATCGTCTCCTGGAGATTTTTTTGGATTTAAGGCGGCAATAGTGTTTTTTAGTTCAGACACAGATGCTCCGCAAGTAACAGTGTATCTAGGAGCAGCATGGGTCGGTGACAAAGGTGCACTATATGTAGCAGTATTTGGTTGAAATACTGTGCTGAGGTGCTCTGCGAAACTAGACGCCTTCTCTTCATCCGTTCTTGCCCATGAACCATTACGCATTCTCAAAGGTACTTCAGTGCTTACTGGCGGCTTAAGGTTTTTGCTAGCTTTCCATAGATTTTTTAGTAGAAACGTTGGGAGACAAAGACGTTATAAGATGTTTGATATTTCTTTCTTCCTCGTATCTTAATGCCTTTTTGAGTTTGTTTTCTGCCACCTTAAGGCGAATTTTTGCATCGGGAGATCGGCAGGCTTGCCATTCGCGACGCAAACGTCGCTTATTTCGGACCAGTAATTCTATTCCACTATTAGTTATCAATGCCTTTACTTTTGTATTCTGCTCTGGTGTGGCTATAGTTGCTGCTGTTGCTAGTATACTGTTAAATACAAGTAACTCATTTTCAACGTCAGTTCCTTCCTCTATTTGCGGATTGGTCTGTATATGACTGCTAATGTATTTTTTATATTTAAGCCAGTTAGTTCTTGATGTAGTAAGTCGAAAAACATGCTCACTTTCAATTGGTTGTTCGTTCAATTTAATGATTATTGAGGAATGATCAGAAGATAAGTCAGCACAGGTTTCAGCAAGTACTAAACTCCTATCTACGTTTTTAGTGACTGCAAAGTCAATCAGGTCAGGTAATTTCCTTGAGTCCGTAGGCCAGTAAGTTGGTTGTCTTGGGGAGATAAAATCGTAACTATTTTTTGAACTTATGATCGTGTTATATAACTGACGACCTTTCGGGTTAATTAGCCTCGATCCCCAATGAGTATGCTTCGCATTGTAATCACCTCCAGCTAGGAACCTATCACCTAGAGTCATAAAAAAGTCGCTAAATTGTTTTTCTGTTATTACGAAACGTGGCGGACAGTAAATTGCAGCTAAAGTAAGGTCAACCCCCCTATTTTTAAGGGTGATCGAGGTTGACTGCAACCAATTCGATGAAAAAGAATTAAGAAAGTTATGCTTTAAACGGTTCCTTATGAGTATAGCTGTGCCACCATGTGCTTTGCCATCTGGGTGATTAGTGTTGTACAGCTTAAACCCAGGGATGTAAAAATTATACTTCTGGGTGAGATGTGTTTCAGATATAAGCATAACATCAATTTCGTGGGTCTGTAAAAATAATTTGAGTGCTAATTTATGCTGGTTTACACCATTAGCATTCCATAAGCAAATCCTGAGTTCACTCATTTTTTGGTCAACAGGGTTTGGAGCATTTGGTTTTGCGCCTTTATTAGGTCTTGAACCATACTTTGCATGGTTGACATAAATTGTGTCATGCACTGGGTTAGATTAAGAATCATGGTCTCAACTCCAGTACTGGATGGGGTGACTGGTGGGGCCTGTACATTGGCTTTTACTACGTTGGCATAGGACATTTGACCAATATTTGAGCTGGGTATGTTGGAAAGGCTCGGAATGGAAGTAGTATATGGGAGCTGGTTCCGTTTGGCTTGTATACCCTGAGAAAGTTTAGATTTTAAATCTTTGTAAACCGGACAACCTCTATAATTAGCGGTGTGATTGCCACCGCAGTTGCTACACTTTTTTTGTGTTACATCCGTTTTATTCAAGGGGCATTTGGTAGAATGGTGAAGATCACCACATGCTACGCAAACGGTACGTAAAGTACAATAGGATTTTGTGTGACCAAATTCCTGACAGTTTGTGCATTGCACGGGACCATTACGCTTAAGCGCTTCTTCCACCGTGATTCTTCGGTGCAAAAGGTATTTTAAACCGTAAATTGGATGCGTTTCGTTTTTCTTAAGTTGAGCTAAGCTTGGCGATAAGAACACTTTAAACATAGGCTGCGGCACTTTATTTCTGTTAATTATGTTAACAACCGCCCTAATTTCAAACCCTTGCTCCTCTAGAGCTTCTTTTATGTCACATGAGTCAACAGTCGCTTCAATTCCCTTAATTACAACAATCAGGCCTTTCGCACTCTTCAACTGGTAAGAGTAATAATTCTTGTTGTTTGCAGAGAGAAACACAACGACTTCACGAAAGTCTTTTTCACTGTGTACTTGTATTTTTGTCTCGTCTATGTTACCTTTTTTAAGAGGTACAATGTGAAAATTGTTGGTACCTATTATCTTAGCTATGTTCGTAACTAGCGAATTGGAGCTGCGCTCCCGCAAGTAGATTGGTGGAGGTTTAGTACTGGCGACTGTGGAAATACCCTTCGGGTCTGTTATATGCTCTTCCTCATTTAACGGGGCAAATCTGTTCCCTTTTAGAGCATTACCATCAGCATCGATAGTGGAGCCAACGGTATTAAACTTCTTGGCATTAATCACTTTTTTGGGAGGACTAGATTTCCTCTTTTTGTTTACCACATTTATGTACCGATCAATGCCTGTCTGCACTGCCGACCCTTTTTTCATTTTGGCTGTCTCACCTTGCTCAGTATTAGTCGCCCGCACTGGAGTTGCTGCTGCTGCTGCGCTGCTTGACTGCATAGCTGTTTGTTTTTCTGTTGGGAAGAGAGTTTTTTCACTCTTTGATTTCTCTGTTGTTGCTAAGGTCTGCGTTGGCGCCTTTAGAGTTGAACTGCTTGCCTTTGCACTGCTGTTAGGTGGTGATTTGCTCGCAACAACAGTGAAATAAGCATTTCGCTCTGTCGTCGCAACTGAATGCCGACGCTCTTTCTGAATTGAGCGTTGATCGCTCATTACATCGCCGGTTCACTTGTTACTTATCGTTTTCGTTTCTCTGTTTATTTTTATTTTGTTTTTTTTTTTATTATATTTATTATTTTATTTGCTTATTGCCAACTTAAGTGGCTATCCACCCACTACAGTCGGTGTATAAGTTTAAACGAATTAATATGTACGTTTTCTAAGACTTTAAGTGAAGTTACGGAGCCGATAAAAAAAACACGTCCGTACACTTGTGCATTTACATATACCCTACTTTTCATTGCTTTGATGAGCCGTCTCAGAATAAGTTGGATGGCTTCGTGGCTTAGAGCTTTTCCTTGACCTTTTACAAATTTATTTGCCTTAATTAATTTGCCAATCATAAAACTTCTTTGAGTAGCCATTCTTTTTTGAAATGATTCCTAACAGTCACATGAGGGATGCCTGCTGTCTCGGCTATGTTCTGACTGCTTGCATGCCGATCTTATGGTAGTTCATCCGTTGCAGAATTTCATCGGATTTGTCTTCTACTTTTACCTTTTTTATCGTAAAAAAGCAAGCAAAGGAAGTTTTATTTTCAAATCAAAATAAATATTCACAGGAATAATGATGTACATAACTCTCTTCATCAAGAGGAATATATAGAAGGTGAAGTTGTCACATCATATAATTGCTTGTTTTTCCTTCCATTTCAACAAATTACACAAACAAAATACATTGAACGATTTTCGTTTTTGACTTTTAGAAACCATAATTACACAAACAAAATACATAGGCTCTTTGTTTGTTCGGCGTTGTCGCTTTTATAGAAATAAGGTCCAATCACACCACTGGACAAAAGGGGACACCAGACAGTTACTTTTTTGAATGGTATATCCTATCGTCAGTTATTTGAGGATTTTCGAAGCCTCAAGAACCACAATTTTGCTTATTATCGTATCGCTGTTATGTGAGCTGGACTTTGTATGCATGCCAAGCGCAAAATATAACATAATATGGCGGAAGGTACCCCAATTCCTTCGGCTACACATTTACTTACAGTAGCCATATGTAAGCTGGAATGAGTAAAATAATGATGCAGGGGCCTTTCAATATCTGTAATCGATCCAGTTTTTGAAATTGTTTTTTTTTTTTTTATTAATTTTACCATTTACTTGAGTAGGGGGACAATTGGGCACACCATAAGCACCTTTGAATCACCATTTTCGCAGTAGGTTTTGCCATTTTAATGTCTTGCACTGTAAATGAGTGACTTTTATGTAAAACAAAACACGTTTGGTTTGACAGTTACGTTTGGCAGATGCCAAAATATATAATATGTACTTTGAAACCAAGAAATGAATAACGCTTAATTAAAAATGCTCTTAGAAAATGTAACCCCACACATACACATATACCAACATAGCAACATAATTATGAATATTCATATTTACTCATTTGCATTTGTTAAGTAGGTATGTAAATTCCATGTGCATTGTAGAACGGTGCGCCTGATATGATACCTTTCAGGATTTTGAGGTGTGAATATGGAAATTTTCACAATTTCACTTGATTTGCATAACCTCATTCGTTGGCATATCAATTACAAATGCAAATACATACTTACATTAATTAACTAAAGTCATACTCATTTAGGAAAATATGTTTGTTTTTTGCTTTTGTACTCATAAGAAATTCTGGCACACGGTTGTAGAATGTAATTCACTTGGGAGCTTGGGAGTCTTTATGTGTTTTTTTGATTGAAGAGACCACACCCAAAAGGTTAGGTATTTTTTTTTTTGTTTTTTGTTTTTTGTTTTTTTTTTTTTTTTGAGAATCCATTATTGTACATTTTTCCGAATTAGACAATGGCATCGAATAATAAATGAATGCCTTTCCTTCTAAGTTAGCTCTGCTACTGATAGCATTCCAACCTTCCTACCATGTTGATTTTGTGGATCCCAGCCTTTTTCGAAACTACTTTCTTTCTAGTGGAGAACAGAGCCTGTGCCGTTTAGTTTTCTAATCAGCATGTTTTTTGTTAGACGCCGCAGCAGTGGCTATAAAACTCCTCCTTTTGGGATGCCTTTTGTTGTGTCTCTGTTGATACTGACGCTGCCCATCTCTGCGAAGATGATCCTATTCCGTCTGGGGAATATCCCGGAAAATTGGTGCTCATAAAGATATACAGCATTTCTTTACAAGATGTAGTCTATCTACCATCTGGTTTCTGAATGTAGTTTAGAATAGCGGAGCTCTTGAAGAGAACTTTCCTAAGTCTGTTGCCTTCTGCGCTTCCAATGTTACTTAACTTAATTTTTTATTTTAAATTTATTTTGGATGTTGGTCATACCAGGATTTGATCCCGGGCCTTCCGAATGGCAGTACTCAATGCTAGCCGCCATCGTTCCATACTTCTTCAAAAATTATGCCGATGAGAACGTAACCATCAATGGCGACCGTTATCGCGCCACGGTAACCGACTGTTTGGTGCCTGAACATGACGGCGCTACTTTACACACATCGCATTAATCAATGGATTTATTTAAAAGCACTTCGGTGAGCATTTTGGGTCGGTTGTTTGGGCACCAAAATCGTGTGATACCACACCATCAAACTCTTTCTTGTGTAAAATCTAAGGCATAAGTGGAAAATCCCACTTCGGTTGGAGCACAACATAATGGGTGTCGTTCGCTAGTTACCAGTCGAAATTCCCTAACGAGTCATCGAAAATTGTACTCAACGGATGGACCATCTGAGACGTAGCCGTGGTCAATATTTGAAAGAGTAAATCTTCAAAATGTAAATTATATCACTTATTCGAAAAATCAAGGTAATCGTGGGGTGAAAATCCCTTTAAATAAAAGTTAATGTGCTGTCTGGATTGTATTGCTTAAAAAAAATCGTCAAAATAAGCACTTTCTATATGGGTATAAAACTAGGGCCAATAAAAATCAAAAATATCACATTTGAACTCTATCACAGAAAATTCTACTATAAATTTCGACTGTAGCATTAAATTAGCATTTGAGTTGAAAGAGTATTGCTCAGCAATATTTCTTGATGTGGCTCAAGCATTCGATAAAGCATATCAAGAAGGACTTATATACAAAATTAAAATGATCTTGCCATATTTCCATCAGATCTTCATGTCATACCTTACTAAACAGAAGGTTTACAGTTAAATTGAAGGAGTTTATCCAAGAAGAGTGTCCAATTATGGCCGATGTTCCTCAAGGCAGAGGTTTGAGATCAATACTGTATGTCTTATTCTCTGCAGACATTCCAGCGTGCGCAAAAGTATTAACCTCAGCATTCGCAGAAGATACCGCTATTTTATGTCTAAGCAAGTGTCATATAAAAGCCTCAAACACACTTGAAGATCATTTAAAACTCGTTGGAAGTTGGCTGTCAAACTGGCGCATAAAAATGAGCGAGCAAAAGTGTAAGGGTTATATCCACTTGCAAAACAATAAATGCTTTTCTTTGTTATTTTTTTTTTGAGGCATTTTATTCTAAAAATTAATAGAAAATTTGTTAAAAGACAGAATTTAATGTGGTTTAACAAAAAACGATGCATTTTAAAAAATATTGGATCCTATCGTTCCAGTAGCCGATCTCCAGAAGGGCCTCCAAAAAAAGGTGTCTGGCGGGGAGGAAGATATTTCTACTTCAAGTTATCTGAAACCCGAAAACCAAAAAAATTTAGTATTATAGTGGATGAATACAGGTAATGATGAAAGGAATAGTGAAAATATTGATTTTTAACAAAATGACAGCTTAAAAAAAAAAAAAATTAATTTTTTGTGAGAAATTTTACACTTCAAAGTGAAATTATTGTCAAAAATTGTATTCCTTCGATCATTACCTAACAAATATTATATGTCTTAGAAGGTCGTGTGAAAATTTTAAGCCGATCGGTTCAGCCGTTTCAGAGAAATTTTCCTCATCGAGAAAAACGCATTTAAAGTTTTGCGAATGATTTACACTAAGTTAAACTAATCCGCCTTACGCTTCGCCTATTTGCAAACGTCACGAAACGTTCTAAATAATGCGATCAACTTCAGATTTTCGGAAAATATACTCAAATACTCAAATATATGTGCATTCGAAAAATTAAAAAAATGTTTTTTTGAAAATTACAAGTGAATATAACCCTTTAAGGACAGAGTTTTAGTACTGGCCATGTACTAAAACTAAACAACGTAATAATCCCTCCGAAGTTAAATACCTCGGCATACGATGCTACGATACCTCACAGATGCACTTTGTGCATATCCCCACAACGAAGGTATACATAGAGACCTTAAAATACCAATGGTAAACACAGAAGTGACAAATACCTATCTAAACTGTGAATTCATCCGTATTCACTAGCGTACGTTTTATCCTGTCCAGCAGATCGAATTCGCCTTTGATGGAGAAATCTGGCAGTATTTTGAAGAGCAACGCTTTACCTGCTACTAATGGACTAAAGCAGTAATTTATTAGTAGATAAGATTCTAATACTTATTGTTAGGCTTAAATTAAGCAAATTCAATAAACAAGTTTCTTTAATGTGTTAAAAAACATAAATTTTTTAAATAAGTACGAATATATTAAACAAGGAAACATAAATTTGATTCACCTATCTTTAAAAAAAAAGTTCATTTCAACCGCATCCCATGCAATTTCACTAATTTCATTTATGTTTGTTTCCTCTCTGATATGATGCTAAAACCAAATGAAATTAAATTAAAACATATTAAATTAAAATCAAATTAAACCGAATGCACTTGGAAATTAAACAAACATACAATTCCACCTTACAATTGTTATTCACTCAGAATGTCCCGTGGCTTCGAGTCCTGCAAATCACGAAGAAATGTACATTGCAATTTACAAGAACATATACACGACATCTTTACAGTTGTAAACATTTAAAGTTTTACTACTTTTCTTGCCTTTTAAGCTTTACATTTGCATTTGCTTGGGAATTTACAACCCACTGGCATTTACTAACTAACTTTTATTACAGCGTACATAGAAGTGTTTGTACATACTGGTCATGCGTTGCTACGGTTGCACATATTCAACTCTCGAACCGTGTTCATAAGGGTTTATATGTGCGTATTTACATTTTGGTTTTCTACCACCACCTTCCCGCTGTATTTTTCATTTAGTTGAAAGCCAAATCGCAAACTTTTTAAAGCTCTAATTTCGCAACATCTAAAGTCACCTCGGCTATTTCATGTATTGGGTGTCAATGGCACTTTTATGCAAATATATTTACAGTGAAAAGTTCTTACAATTACTTACACAAAGTGTTGTCCTTCAATTCACTCTCACTTTACAAGATGAATTCATCATTTGTTCACAGTCTTTGTTTGATTACGATGCGATTTCTGTCTTTTACTTTTATCTACAATAGAAAAATTACAAAACGAATTAGATGACATGATCGTAGACATGTACAATACATATATTTACTTGGCTGTGCTAAGTAAGTAGGGTAAACGTAATTTTTGATAGTGAAATCGAGAGAATTCGGTAACTAATTGTGCAATTAAGGCCAAATTTTTCAAAGAGGTCACATTAAATAGAAAAATATGAGGGTTGGTTCAAAGAGTAGATCTCAGAAACCACTGGATAGAAGATAGAATTATAGATAGTTTTTATACGTATCAATCCCAAGACCTAGAACGAATACTAATCGAATATGAGCGTAATCGGGCAAGAACTACACCTCCGTTTCATAAAACGGACGACATGACTTAGGCACCGTAAACGCTGACTCTTAATTTGATGAACTATAATGAGTAAATTGTATAGTTCGGTTTTTGTTTCATCGAGAGAGAACTTTACTTTTCTACGCAATTTCTACTCAATCCAAAGTAGTATCTGTTATCAAGAGTGATTGTGCGTTTGACTTTAAGGCTGATATTGTTTAATTGGCATTAATGGTTCCTAGATAGACGAAATTAACTATTGCCTCGAAGCTATGGCAGTCAACATTGATGCGAGAGCAAAGACGCAAGAGTGCCTATGATATTGTATCAATGTCGTCGGCATACGACATACACTCTTATAAAAGTTTGTACCTTTTGCAGCTCTTATTATTTTCTCCAGCAACGAATTGAAGAAATCATACAATAAAGACACGTCTGTCCGAAACCTCGTTTGTAACCAAATGGATTAGAGAAGTTCATCCCAATTCTGTCGGTGCTTATTACCCATCATCACTTTGTACAGTCATATAAGTTTTGTGTGGATACCAAACTCAGTCATGGCGGGATAGAGGCTCCCTTTTGCTTCTGAAAGCAGCCTTAAAATCGACGGAGGTGTATTCCTTTCTAATGGAATTTTTCCAGCATTTCCCGTATAGTTAACACTTGTTCGATTGTAGATTTGCCAAGTCTAAAGCCACACTGATAACGTCTAATCAGTTTGTTAACGGAGGGCTTCAGTCTCGCATGCAATACTCGTTTGCAGTATTGAGTAGACTTAACCTACGATGATTGGCGTAGGGTTTAGCGAACCATTTTTATGAATTGGGCAGAGCTCATTCAGGTTCTATTCGACGGGCTTTCGTCCGTCCATATTCTTCAAAGGAGTTGATGCATGCACCTTGTCAGCTCTCCACCGCCATGTTTGAATAGTTCTACCGGTAGACAGTCAGCTCCAGTCGCTTTGTTGTTTTTTAAGCGGGCGATTGCTATTCGAACATTTTCATGGCCTCATAATAGAACGTCTTTTCCATCGTCATCGATTGAGGTTTCGGGTTCACCATCTCCGGATGCTCTATTTCGCTGCTATTCAGCAGGCTAGAGAAGTGTTCCCTACATAAATTTAATATGCTCTTAACGTTGGTGGCTAGATCACCTCTTTGTGTCCTACAGGAATCTGCTCTGGTCTTGAAACCTTCCGTAAATCGTCGTATCTTCTCATAGAATTTTCGGTCTCTTTCTTCTTTTTCTGCAGATGCGTCTTGCTTTCCTCTTCAGCACTCGGTATTGATTTTTCCTTGTATCTCTGTGTATCGAAGAAATCCCGTCAAGTTCTTCGGTACACATAGTCACATGCGTATCTTCACTACTACAAGATAGTGGTACGAGTTGATATTGGGTCCTCCAAGTGTACGCACGTCAAGAACACTGGATACATGTCTTCCGTCTATCACAACATGATCCATTTGGTTTTGTGTTTTTCGTTCAGGAGCCAGCCAAGTAGCTTGATGATAACCATATTTCGGGCCGAGGAAGTCGATCAACCTCAAGCCATTAGGGGATGTTTCGTTGTTACCGTTGATACCTTCTTCGCCCACCCTGGCATTAAAATCGCAAAGCAGAATTTTCACATCGTATCGGGGGCTGCGCTCATATCCTCTATGTGCTCATAAAAGGCATCTTTGACCAAATCGTCCTTTTCTTCTGTCGGGGCGCGGGCGCAAATCAACGATATGTTGAAAAATTTCGCTTTGATGCGGATTATGGCGAGACGCTCATCCACCGAAGTGAATGCAAGTACTCGACGACGGAGTCTCTCTCCCACCACTAATCCGACTCCAAGTTTGTGCTCCTTTATATGGCCGCTGTAGTAAATATCTCAAGAACCTACTCGCTTTCGTCCTTGTCCCGTCCATCGCACTTCTTGGACGGCGATGATGTCAGCCTTTAACTTTATGAGGACATCAACCAGCTGGGCAGCAGCACCTTCCCAATTAAGGGCCGGATATTCCAGGTGCATGCACTCAAATCGTAATCCTTAATTCGTTTGCCGAGGTCGTCAACAGAAAGAGGGTATCTAACCCGAGGCGTTGTATAACTTTTGATTGGAGCTGGTTTCTACGTGGCGGGTCCTAAACCCAGCGCACAACCTTGCTAGACGTGTAAGTTCAAATTTTTACACATTTATATAGCGAGCCACTTGTTTCAAGACCGACGCCCGCTCGCAGCCGCACCTCTGGTAAACAGACGCTGTTATTCGACTTTAGCGGACCCTTAAATCGAATAAGTCGGAGTGGCTACACGGGTTGGTTACCGCATCTTGCACAAGGGTTGCCCACGTTTCCAGGGTGCGCGACGTGGACGCTAGAGTAGGAATTGAGTATAGCCTCACAACTGTAACAGCATACCCAGAAGGTTGACTACACCCCATTACACCCACCTTCCTCTCTGTTAGTTGTTACTTAAACCAACGAGTTGCTTCATAGAGTGCGACTTAGATGCAATAATAAGGAATTGAGTATAGTCTTTCGACTGTAATTCATACCTAGAAGCAAGACTACAGCCCATCTATCTATTGTATAAGTACGTCGGTTATTTCTTCCTTGTACTCTTTGCTACCAATTGTAGATACTAAAGACAGTCAGAGTCTTGAGTCTATTCGTACGATCAAGAACCGAGTAATCTGAAGAAATGTAAAAGATAACCCCAGTTGTTTGTCGTCTGCAGTACTTTCCGTCGATCTTACTCAAAGGCTTAGGTTAAAGGATGAGACATTTCAGAAAGTTATTTGGACGAAAAGTACACTGCGTAATTTTGTTTAGATTTTACTTAAAATAAATATCTGTTCAACAAAGAATTTATCAGACCCAATAGGCTCCCTAAACTTTAAATGTCGTTATTAAGAAAATAAGTTCGACCCATGACCAAATTAAAAACTACTATATCGGCCGCAATAGCCTAGAGGTTAACAGTGCCTACTATCTTACGGAAGGTCATGGGTTCGATCACTGGCCTGCTCAACATCAATAATTATGGAAATTTAGTTTAATTATAAAAATAAGTTAATTCTTGTAATTTCCGTAGTGGTGAATAAACGCTTATCAGACACACACAAATTGGAGGATGTGCTCAGAGTAAAACCACTTCAACGGCTATAAGGCGTGTTTTCTTACTTCGAAATGCTCCACAGAAGCTGCGGACGAAGTGATCGAAATTAATGAAAATTCACCAAAAACTTTTGCTCAAAAATCACAAATTTTCACAAAAAATTCTAACCTCAAAAACCTGTTAATAAAAAGCCAGCTACAATAATGGCTTCTGAATAAATTAAAATATTTTCGCTTTGCAAATAAACGATTTCTGCGCCACGCTCTTTGTGGCAAAGCAGAGTAGAGTCATTATTGTGGCTTTGTTTTGTTATACATTTTTAACATTAATATCAGTTGCGCTCCTATTTTTTGCATTATTACCATTGACCATATATGGTATACATAAATACATTTGTATATTGCAGCCATGAGTATGCAGTTGAACTGCAAACGACATCACAATCACCAAACCATAAAGACTACTCAAGCCACCGCAACCAGGGTTAGCAGCAACCGAATTGAGGCAAAACTAAATGCGACTTATTGTGGCATAGAAAACCGTTGCAACAAGAAGCGAATGGCATGCATGCTGCGTATTTTCGTTTTTCTGTTTTTTGTGATTTTCTTCTAGCGCTAAAGTTGCCTTTTGTAAGCGTTTTGTGCCAAAAAAATAAAAATCATTTGTAAACAGCGAGGTAAATTTATAAATATGAATATACTGACATGTAGGTATCTATATTTATATATACGTACATAAGTACAATATCTCAACTGATGTCTTCTATTGTCATATACTCTCTAGCTTAACAGTAAAAGCACACAAATGCATATATATTTTAGACAATCCGTTGAAAGTATACATACTTATAATACATCTGTATATTATATTTACATTTATATACATGTAAACATAAGTTTTGTGGCAACTCAATTCTCAGCGGAAATTGTGGTTATCTAACATGATAATCTAGCTTCAAATGATTATTTCAAGCGCAAACTATTTTGATTTGTGGTTTGTTGTTGTACTGATTGAAGTTTGTCACAGATGCATGATTAAATACGCGATTGCTAAGCAGCGGATAAAACTTTTCGTCTGAATTAAAATAATAATTCTCTTTGATTGGTAATAGCGGAGCTGAACAAAATATTTCGCAATGAAAAAAAAATCATTATTTACTATGCCAAAAATAAGCGCGATCTGTCAACCAGGTTGTTTGCAGCAACTGTTGAAATCAGTCGACCTCAGTTCCCCCTGCGAATTTTCTTTTACGGCTCCAATAGAGTCGAAACGGGTTCCACGAAGTGGCAACTTGAGTTTTGGAACCCAAAAAAAAAGGTTGCATGTGGCCAAATTCGGTGAATACGATTGGTTGATCGATAGTATTGAATGAGTTGTTGGTCTTTAAATCGTTCACAACTACAGCTCGGTGTGATTTCGCATTATCGTCGCGAACGTTTCCGAAATTTGTTGGCCCAATATATTTAATGTACATTAGTAAAAAGTCTTGCATTATTTTTGCATTGAGATAAAATAGTTAAAATTATCCGATTTGTGTCAAATATGCACCGTTTTGCATGCAATTATGGCTATCTCACAGAAATACTTACCTCTATTGGTAAAAAATTGGGACAATTTATTTTCACAGGCTTCTCTTGAGGTCTATTCTTCACCAGCAAAATCATGCGCCACAGGCAGTAACAGATGGTAATCAATGCCCAATCGAGATCTCGAGGCTTCTGGCGAGTCATTATCGTTGTGTGTGATCTGGCGTTGTCCTGATGAAGCGCGATTCTCCACTTGCTGGCCAAAGCTCAGCGCTTTAAGCTGTCAATCCTGGTTCGGAGACCATTTGTTTTAGCTCACTGTCCTCCGACCACGACCCATTTTTCTTCACCAGCAGCCATCCGCTCCAAAAATAGCTCGATTTTGTGATGTTCAGCGGCGATTCGCAGATGGAATTTCGGTATTCGTTAACTCAGTGGTACCCATACATCGAAATAATTTGTGCACGCAGTCTTTTTTAAATGGTTCCAAACTGCATGATGGCTGAACCTGACAGTTTCCATTATTTATAGACATTTTCGAAAATTGGCCTTCCACACTGTGGAGGATCTTTTACATCAAAATTTGCTGGAATTGCCGGAAATCGACGACTCCAAAATTGTGCATGATTAATGGTTACAGGTTAAGACTATAAGCACTATTCACTTTTCAAGCTGCCATGCGCTCAAACACTACTGAGTTAAGTGAGCAACACTTCTCTCGTTATATTTTCTGGTACAAAATATCATCTTTCTAAACATTTAAACGTTGATCAGTCCAGCATTCGAACCCACGACTCATCGTAAAATAGCACCCAATGTTACCCACTCAACTACTGCCTCAAATTCATATCACTACACCCATCACAAAAACAGGAAAATTTCAAACAATCTACTACCTACTACGAGAATTTGCTGAAGATCGCCCGACGGAGTTAACTTAACTTTCCCGATGTAACTCATTTGCACCTTGGGAGCTACATTAACAAGTTTAACTTGTTTGGGAGTTAGAAAACCAACGACAAAGGAGCTGTTGTTTACCGTCAATGCCGAACGGTGACAGAAATTACTGTTTCCAAATATTGTAAAAAATGACGTGGACGACAGGCTGAGGCTACGTGCCACACAACCAATGTTACAATCGAGTATTAGCTTACTGTATTCGAAATTGGCGTAATCACCCGAAATAGTATTATCAACTGACTGACTGTGAAAAGCCGTCAAACATGAATGATACACCAACTATCCAGAGGCAATTCCTGATTTGGCCCACTAAATTGAAACCGCCATTACAGATCAGAGGTCCACATAATAGAAAAAAGGGTAAAAGAAATTGTGTCCACAAACAGAACGAGTAGCCCACTCGGCAAGGCCTGTCACACGGTCTGTGTTTGAACTTGTATTTTATCATTACTTTCTGCTAAACTTATACGACGTTAACTGACTTTGCACAAAACCAGAACTAGAAACTACTCCCTAGACTACTGTAAGCGTAAATCAAATGTCTAACTCAATCATTTCAATATTTATTTTCTCTTTTCATTGTTGAAGATTCTTTATTTGCAATGAAAAATCAAGAGACCAAAAATAAATACACTTGTATTGATAAAAGATTGAAATGCTTTTCTATTAACTCCCATATTGATATGTCTGTTGATATCGACTGCCGTTTGCTATCCAAAATTTTAGAATTTTGAAAAGCACATGAATAGCATGCACTCCCGCATGAATTTCCGCTTTGAGCTTTCATAGAATATATGAATGCACATACACGTATGTATCAGCAAGATGAAGGAAGCTAAAAGGATGCTAAAAAAAGACTTAAATATATGCACGAAAATGGAGCAAGTATACAATCTACACGTCTGTATTTTATTTTATTTTTTTTAAGTATTTTCGACTGCAAGTGGAATTAGTCAAATTGAAAGTTTTCTAGTGGAAACTCGAGCGCTCAGCTCGACTGAATGTACTCAGAAATAAATTTGTTTTTTGGTAAATCTATAAATACCAAATTCTTTGCAATTACTTTATTAGTCTTTTCTTCAAGTTTTAGACCGATTGGCTGAAATGGAGACGAGAAAACGCAAGATAGCTGAGGATAGGGAGGTCAGAAGAATTTCCACCATCAACGCAAACAGAAATTCGCCATGTGATTCTCTTCGGGTTTCGGCGAAATTTACATTCAATACAAATATTCAGTGAATCCCATATTGCATACGGAACGATTGCACCGTCTTTAAAGACTATTTGTTACTGGCTTCGAAGATTCCAGAGCGCCATTTTTCCGTAGAGAAGGAGCTCCGAGAAGGTCGACTAAAATCCTCCAGTGATAACGTTACTGTAGCTGTGGTGTAGCCCAAAACTGACTTCCAACAAATTTTTAAAAACTTTTGGTAAGTACTCCCTTTTACAGTGGAATAGCAGCTACGATTTCAAATCGGATAAAGTAAGCTGACATCACTAGTCTTGCTGCTGATTTTAATTGCTTAGATTTTACTTATAGAACCAAGATTCGTAACCAGTAACGACTTTACTAAAGTTGCCAGACTGACCAGTTTCAATGCAATGCACTCGAGCCTCTTTATAGGCCTCATTTAAAATTCTTGGTACCCATCGAGCAGATTTCTTTGTATATCTTAGATGATTACTTAATATTCGCGTTACAGCCATGGCATTCAAGCATGAATTGGGCTTGAACAATTTCTTGTGTGAATCGTGGGTTCGTAAAATTTGGAATTCAGCTACAGTGACGTCATCAGTGGAAAATTTTGGTCGAAAAAAATCTGGTCTGGAATCGTTCGATATGCAATTCGGCATTCATTGAATATTTGTATTGGCTGTAAATTACGCCGGGACTGGGAGAGAATCACATGGCGAATTCCTACTTGCGTTGGTGGTGGAATTTCGTCTGACCACTCTATCCTCAGCTATCTTGTGTTTTCTCGTCTCCATTTCAGTCTATCGGTCTAAAATTTAAAGAAAAGACTAATAAAGTAATTGCACAATATTTGGTATTTTTAGATATACCAAAAAAATAATCACCAACTGACTGAACTTTCGTTAATCCCCTCGTATATATATCTACTAAGAGCAGAGTAGAGGCTGACTATAGCGTTTTAGTAGGATAGCGAAAAAGCGACTTTCTGTAAGTTATGGTAGGAAATGTAAACTTTTTAAATTTCTTCTCATCCCAGAACTTCAAAACTTGAAAAATAGTTGGTTATATACCATAAGTATTTTAGATATTTGAAGAATTATGAAAAACAAATTTATTCTATAAGAGAGAAATTTACCCCAAAATAAAGGATCATAAATGCAAGTGATACATATATTATACATAACGAATTCAACTCTTCCGATAAATTAGTAGACTGGTTAGACCGTAGCGTGGTGTAACAAACTTTTTAGTTGCACTGCTGTCGTGGCGCGCACAACTTTTTGTTTTCGTGGCGTGAGTGAAATTTTTCGCATTATTAAGCCAGTTTTCTATTAAAATTTGCTAAAAATTGTTTATTGGTTTACCACAGTGATGACACTAAATTTTCCTAAGAAATCACTTTATTCACTTCATTTTTTAAGAACAATATAACTGTTGTCATCTGGTGAACAACAAAAAATATATGAAGTAAATCTAGTTACGCTTTTCATCCAATCGCCAACAGCGGGTCATTTGGAACAGAGCACTGAAGTAATTGATACCATATATATTAGAGAAGAGAGTGGTAAATCTATATTATTTTGTCATAAATAATTTTCTTATCATTCTTTTATTTCTATAATTTCTATAATTTTCAAAACCTAAAGCAAAAATTGAACAAAGTCGAAAGAAATATAAATAAAAATAAAAATAAAAAAATTTGTACTATTGCTGTCAATGCCAAATGTTGTATGCCCTTTATTCACATCTTAATCTTAACTTTAAGGATTTTCACTTTAAATTTTAATGAGATGTTTTTAGTTTTGATGTTTAATTGAAGAACCTTTTGCATCCTAAATAATGAAGAAAATTTTTTAAATGGGAGTTATGTATGTATATATCTACCGCCGCAGTAGCCTAGGCGTAGTCAGGGCATACTTGCTGCTACTCGAATTCCAGTCCCCATCCAATTAGTATCCAAAAATTATAAGAAATATATTTAAAAATAAAAATTTTAGTAAATTGCTCGAGTTGCGTTCGCCACATTATAGGGAACCGAGAGTATTTCTGACATTCTTCAATAATATACTTTTATATATCAACAAACACATGTCCAATTTATTTTTTCCACCGGGAGATATATCAAGAGATCTATCGCTACTCTTACCAGTACCCATACATAAGTTAAAAAAACATTTTCTGCTAATAAAAATTATAAAAAAAGCGGTGTAATATCTCACCAGTATAATTTAGCACAATTATATCTTTATAAAAACGAGCTCAACCGCACAAACGAGAAGTCAGAAAGTACCTAAGTATGCAAATAGTAAGTAAGAGTAGAAAAGAAAGCTAAAAGCTCAAACTGCCAGTTGCAAAACAAAGCAAATTAGTTGCCCGCAATGCACATTTATCAATCGCTATCGACAGCTGCTAATGATGCTGTAATTTTCTAGCAACACAACAACAAAAGCTAAATCAAATAAAACAATAAAGCCAAGAGATAATAGACAATAGAAAATGGGCAACAAAAAAACATTGAAAGTAGACAATAAACAATGAGAAAGTTCGTAATAAAAGTAATAGCAGATTCTTTGGACATTGCGAGCATATTGTGAATACAATCAAGGCAAGAAAAAAATAGGCAAGTACTCGCATTCGAAGCAGATAAGAAACAAAATAATTGTGTTGATGAAAAGAAGCGTGAAGAAAGCGGCACATTAGCGCGCAATCAGAAGAAGTAATGAAAGAAAGAAGAAAAAAACAAATGCAAAAAATAATAGTTGCCCGGTGTGTTAAGCAAAAAGTAAACACGTAAATATGTACGAGTATTTAATTGTATAGAGTGTAGGGTGATAAATGTCGGTTGAAGTGTAGTAGTCATTGTAGTAAAAACCACTTTCATCAATTAAAGTGTGTCAAAGCTCCGCCACTGCTTTATACAAGCTCGTATTTGAAGCTATATGTACATAGATATCAGTACTTATAATAATTTGTGCGCCTATTCATTTAACAACAAAAGGACAGCGGGGCGTATACGTAACCTGAACTATGAAAGTGAACTGTGTAAATCAAAGAATTCTTTACAAACGTGCATGTGTGGTCAAGTATGTGTGTACATGTTGAACCAACACACTAGAAATAAAGAAGAAAAAAAAAGTTGTGGGTAATTCTGCGCCCATTCCAACTGCACTTGGTTTGTTCATCTTGGATTTTTTAACAACATTTTTAAGAATTTTCTTACGACATTTTTCTAACTAATTACTAATGAAACACAACAGGCTAGTTAATTAATTGGCACATTAGTTCTTTTTCGCACTTAACAATTTTTTTCACAACAAAATAAAAATTGCAAATAGAAAATATAATGAAGTTATTTCTACTTTGTCTAAGGAGGGTGAGGATGTTCAGGATCAGGGACACTTGATGTTAAATAAAACCCATGAATTTATTCAGCGAAACGTTTTGCTCTCAAAGAAGTTCGGAGATGAACTCCCTAGGCAAAATTATAGGTGGTACGGGATGACCGTTCCTCTTTTAACCTGGTAAATGTATTGGTTGTAGCTCAGGGGTGAGCCGCGGCTGAGAAATTTGAGCGCTGTGGCTCTTAAAAAATAGTGGAGTAAGTGTGTGATCCAAGTGGTTTTGTAAGTCAAGCTTACACCACTTAGGAACTAGCGTGTTTCAGCCATTCCTGATGCTGTTGGCATATATCTAAACTAACGTGCAAGCTTTCGACCGTCTTACCAATTATTGAGACGGGAGTTTATTAGATCACTCTGGCTCTTTAAAATTTGTGGAGTGAGGGCGTGATCCAAGTGGTTTTGTATGCCAAGCTTATACCACTTAGAAACTGGCGTGTTTCACTAGTTGCAAGTTTTCCAAGGAGTGCGGTAGTGACAGGTATTGAGGGCAACAACAGCTTCTAAACAGTCACTGGTTGAGAATGTATTGGGGATCTAGGATTTCTGATGCGACAGTTTGGCACCGAGTTGAGAAAAGCTTCACCGTAAAAATTCATTTTTGGGTAAAAATGCGTGAGGATCTAAGAATCCTCAAAGAATTGAGTAGAGGTAATTATACCCAAAAGGAAAAAAATCTTTGGCGCTGCCTTTGTTCTGGAGGAATGATTGTGTCTTATTCCTTTACAAATGACAACGGCGAGACGGTCCTGATTTTTTAACAGCTATTGAAGAACACGACTTTAACAATATGTAATTTTAACAAAATGGTACCTCAGGCCACACAACATCTGCGAATATGGCTTTATTGTGCGAGATATTTCCCGGCCGCGTAATCTCTCGATGTCAGTTGGTCACGGAAATCACACGATTTGCCACCATTGGACTTTTCTTTGTGGGGCTACACAAAATAGCGTGTTTATGCGGATAAATCTGAACCTCTTGAGTACTTTGAAACCAACATTCGTCATCTTATGGCTGAGATACCCCCAATATGTACCAAATTACTCGTTATTTCATCAATGCGGGATGGCGCTTTGTCATGATGTAAAAAGTAGCGCCGCAAATCCTCTTTCTTTCTGTTTTCTAACAAATTTTTGAAAACTTTTGGTAAGCACTCTTCGGTGTACCATTTTGCAGTTACCGTCTGACCTTTTTCCTGTGGAATAGCAGCTACGATTTTAGTAGTTTCGCATTTGTTTACGAAATTGAACAAAATGCACTCGAGCCTCGAGTAGATTTCTTCGTGTATCCTAGATGTTTACTTAATATTTGCGATACAGTCATGGCAATCAAGCCCAATTTATTAGCAATCATCTTGTGTCAATCGAGGGTGTTCGTCAATTTTGGAATTCACCAGAGCTATAGTGACGCCATCAGTGGAAGATTTTGGTCGAAAAATGTCCGGTCTGGAGTCGTTCCATATGCAATTTGACATCTACTGAATATTTGTATAGACTGCATATTATGCCAAAACACGAAGAGAATCACTTGCCGAATTTCTGTTTTCGTTGGTGGTGGAATTTCGTCTGACCTATCCTCAGCTATCTTGCGTTTTCTCATCATCATTTTAACAGATCGTTCAAGAATTGAAAGGAAGACTAATAAGGTAATTGGAAAGGAAATGGTATTTTTAGATTTAACAAAATCAAATTGAAAGTTACCAACTGACCGAACTTTTATTAATCCCCTCTTATATATTACCAATATTGTACATCTCTGTCGGAAGTTAAAGCGAAAGAAGTTATTTTCGTTGGTGGAAACTTAAGAAACTTTCTAAGAGAGTATTGAGGCATTTATTAGGAAACCTGCAAAAAGTATTCTATAATTTCGATAAAAAATATTACATTATATTATGTTTTACTGAGCCGCTTTCGAACGGCTGATGGATTCTTGTGAGGAGCTTCTTATTTTATATCAGAAATACACTCAGATTTCTAGATATTCCCTACCGAGGAGCGAGCGGAATTTGAAAATTAATTTTCTATAATCTTGGATATAATTTATCACATATATAATTGGCGCTTTGTAATCGCTGAAACGATCTTCTGCTGAGCTCTTCCTCTAATTTGAAATATAGCTGTGGTAGGCCTTTAAAAATATGCGACGCCGAGCTGCCCTCACGTAGTCGACAAATAGACGAACATACGTATAGCGATAAGTTTTTATTTTTATCTGTCGCAGCTGTCTCACGTACCTGACCTACACTTTGTTTACAACCAGTAGCCGCTTTATTTTGCTATTTTCTTTCAAGTCCTTTTATTTAATTTTTTTTTTCTCTATTTTCATCACGGACAAGCTGCTCAACTCTATAGCGCTATTTAATGTTATTATTGTACCAGTGAAGGTACGCCTACATATGTCTACAAGGCCTATAAATAAATACATATATGTTCATCTATATATGTAAAAAAATACTCACACTTAACTGTCTGTCCATTATATACACATTCACAAGTACGTAGAGCTTATTGTCTACGCACTTTCGGACGCGAATGCATACTTGAAACAACACATTCTAGGGATAAACAGTCGGTCACCATACTGGTTGGGAAAATACGCGTATAAATATATATATAATACGCGCTGCGTAAGTTTATTACAATCATGAAAATGTATTTACTTCAGTTTTGTGTCAGCATTAAGGATTCGAGTGAGTGATACTGAAGATTCGTATGTGAGTTATGTTACTATTATCGTTATTTTGCTGTTTTTTTTTTTTGCTTTGTACATCAAAAAGCTGACATTATGGTTTTTGAATTGCTTACAGATTTCGGTTTTCCTATTTGATGACGTTCATAAAAAACCATCGAAACATTAAGCCATAGAGTAATATTTTTATAAATATGTTGTTATAAATGCTCAACAATTTGTTAAGGAAGTTGGTTAGATGATAATAAATATTTGCTGCTTGTTTTGGGTATATGCATTAATTCGTGCGGTTTTTTCGAAAATTAAGACTTTATTGCTTTATCCTAATACTTTTGCAAGTTCTTCTTGTGTCTGTCATGCATCTGCGTCGAGCAATGTCTCCAATTTTTCGTCTTGAAATTTTTTTGGCTGTCCGTCGTCTAAGTCGAAATTGCCACTTTTAAACCGTGCAAACCACTTTTGGCACGTTCGTTCGGCTAAAGCATTGTCACCATAAACGTCCAGTAAAATACGATGGCTTTCGGTAGCACTTTTCTTCATGTTAAAGTAATGAAGAAGAACTCCCCGCAAAAACACTTTATCTGGTACAAATTTCGACATTTTCAAATGAATGAAACAAATTTTTGTTCACGCTAAAACAAATGACATATACTGAAAACGACGCGGAATGGCAGTACCTTTGAAATGAATATAGCCACAGATGAACACGATGCGGAGTCCAGTCCTAGGTCATCGCAATGTTAATTGGACTTAATTTTTTGTATGAATTTTGGAAAAATTTGGATTATTCCATGTCCGCGAGGTAAATAAATATATTTCACGGGCACATGAAGTAATCGCGTCGCCTGGAGGGTTGTTTAGCCTAATTTTTGTTCGTCGAGAGAATACCATGAGTGTTAGTTGAAATTTGCCGGTTTTTTTTTTATAAAGAAAACACTTAATTTTCAAAGGAATCTCAAAATTTTTTTATTCAAAGCATTGACCATTGGTTTTTACACATTTCGCCCATCTCTCAGGCAAATTATGGATACCATTCCAAAAAAAACTTTTTCTCTTTCGAGGCAAACCATTCGACGAGCCATTTTTCGACTTCTTCAAAATTAGCGAAGCACTGCTCTGCAAGGGATTGTCCCATCGATGCGAAAAGGTGATAGTCGGACAGGGCGAGGTCTGGAGAGTTCGGCGGGTGCGATAATATTTCACAATTAAGTGTTTTTAATGTGTCTTTCACCAGTTTAGCGGTATGAGACGGCGCGTTGTCATGTTGCAAGATAACTTTGCCATGTCTTCGGGCCCATTCCGACCGTTTTTCGATCAACGCATGATTCAAATTGATCATTTGTTGTCGGTAGCGATCCGTGTTCACCGTTTCACCAGGTTTGAACAACTCGTAGTACACCACACCACACTGGTCCCACCAAACACAGGGCATTGTCTTACGGCAAAATCGATTTGGCCTTGCAGTCGATGGGCCAGCTTCACGAGTGGAAAGCCATGACATTTTTCGCTTCGGGTTCTCAAAATAAATCCATTTTTCGTCCCCCGTGACAATTCGATGCAGAAAAGATTTCCTTTCGAATCGTTGAAGCAGCATTTCACAAACGGTTTTTCGATTTTCCATTTGTCTATCGTTCTATCGTTCAGCTGGTGTGGCACCCATTTTCCATACTTCTGGATCTTTCCCGTGGCTTTAAACGTTGGCAAATTGCTCCTCGAGTCACATGTAGTGTTTCTGCCAATCTTTGTTGCGATTGGGTTGGATCAACATGCAATTCCTCGTCTTCGAACTTTTTCGCTGCACCAGGATGTTCATTGTCTGTCAAATCGAAATCTCCACTTTTAAATTGACGAAACCATGTCTCACATGTTCTAATCACTGGAGCATGTTCATCATAAGTTTCTACCAGCAACCGGTGAGCTTCAGCTGCTTTTTTATTTTGATGAAATAAGAAAAGCAACGAATGCCGCAAATGCGATTTACTTGGAATGAAACTCGACATATTCACTGAGGTAAACAAATATGACGCTATTATTTTGGCGGAATGTGACTTGCGTTTTTTTGTAGGTTAATGTCAATAGAAAAAAATTACATACATGCCAAATCATAGAAATTTATACATATTGCTAGCGATATCTATTAGTAAAACCGGCAAACTTCAACTTACACCCCTGGTACTTTGCTTTCCAATTGCCTACTCAACAACTACGCAAGAGCAATTCTGAGTTGGATTTCGAATTATTATTGGTTCGTATTTGTAAGGAATTTTATACGCCTCCAAATGTATAACTGTCAAAAATTACAGTTGCAATCCACTTCCCTTTCTTATCCAGTGTGGAGAACGCTGAACTAGTGTGGAGTTGAGTTGGGAATGCACAAAATAGTATCGCCTTGTTTGAATCTGACTTGTTCCCAAACGACTTGTAGAGGTCCTTTCCAATTATTACGGAGCTTTTGATATTGTTCAGCCACAGTCCACACATCCCTGTAAGTTTTACTCAGACATTTTGGCGTAGTATTTCGTGTTATTGAAGACAGCTCTTAAATCGATGAAAACATGGCGTGCATGACTATTTTCGCCCGAGTCATTCCCGAAATTTGGCATAAACTCCTATAAAAAAAAATTTTTCTTAGAACCTATTGCTTGGCATCGGCATATTTCAATAGCTTGGCCGATTATACATCGACTTCCGCTGCTATATTGTATTTTAAACGGGTGATTGTTTGTATTTGAAGTTATCATAGTTAAATGATGGCATAAAGAAATTTTCAGACAATAATATGCGTCTTCGTTCTTGAGATACACTTCTTCGACTGTCTCGCTGAGTAGGCCCCAGCGAACATTGGAAACTTCGTCGCCTTTATAAGGCACACGAAATGGTTCGATCATTTGAGACGGTGAAGGCAAGAGCCTCAGCGGTATCACAATGGGCCTGTTGGCCTAAGTGTGTTGGAGTTAATCAGCAGCCGCAACAAATCAACTCAACTCATGCTATATTAAAGCTTTTTAGTATCAAAAAATATTGGAACTTTCCAAAGTTGTGATGAGTGTTCTGAAGCGGCCGCAGTCTGAACTCGTGAAACGGTGCCGGTGGAGGTCGTGCGATGCATCAGAAAGAGTCGAACCAAATTTTTTTAAATTTTTAAAAGTGCCTTCTTTATGAACTAAAAAAATACAGAAGAAGTTGGAAAGTTCCAAAATTTTTTCGAAGTTTAAAAAAAACATCACTCTTTTTTAAAAGAAAAAATTAACCTCAAGTTGCAAAACTTTTTTAGTTCAAATAGAAAATAATTTAATGCTGAAGCAAGATAACTTTGATTTTTTTCGATCGAACATATACCCGTTTTGCTATCACCGGCATCGTTTTCTAAGGCTTGAAAAAATTAAAACTCGAGCATGCTCGACATTCGGCCACTAAAACTGTTCTCGCTTCTAAACTTCAACATATGTAGTTTGGCCACTGAAATTTTGAGGATATATTCTTGAATAGTTTAAGAATATATTTAAGAAAGAAAGAAACTCCTTTTTATAGGCAGACTATTGCCTTCAACATGAAATGGTATATTAACTTAGGTCCGAGGTATGTAAGTACCAGAAGGAAAACATTTTATACCGAATCGATTAGAAGTTCGAGGTAAGTTGAGTTAACCATGTTTAACTGACCGTCTCTCTGTGTGTTTGAATGCAAGTAGGCCATCAGCTTTTGAGCTATCACAACCGAAACATGTAGCTGCTATGCAACCGGTTTACTCAGATTTTAGGTTTTGGGACAAAAGTCAGACAAAAAAGGCTGTAACCCTCAAAATTGAGTTAAATGTTATATTGATCTTCAAAAAAATCAAAAAGTTTCTAAAGGTGTTTCAGCGTTGTCTTTTCTCAGTGGTTATTGACATTGTCTTCGCAAAAATATTGAATCTTGTTAGCTTACAATTTGCTCAATCAAATTAAAATTTTCGCGAAAAAAAAAAAATAAAAACAAATAATATCACATAAATTTTGAATCAAAATTAAATCTTAATCAACATCCATTTGTACGTTGATTGTATTCTGAGTATAAATAACTATACTACAGCAAAAATCACTAAAATCACACCCACTCAGATTTATGTATATTTGTATTTATCTTTCTTTTTGTTAAATGTTTAACTTCTAAATAATGCAGCCATCACGTAATCATAATAACGGCATTTTACACACAAACATAAACAAATTATAGCAAAAGCTTATACGCAAATAGAGACTTAAACAATTGAACAACAATACCACAGACATAAATACTTATGTATGTGTGTCATACATATACACCACAGGGAAATAAACTAACTGTGTACTAAAATTACTATAATATATAAACGCTGAGGCGATTTTCGGCCGAGCTCTTCCTCCAATTGCGGGAATATATAGGTATATATAAGCATTAAACTTTCGAAGGTTAAATGACATCAAGTTTTTATTGTTTGCCGCACTCAACGTGTTTGACATGCCGAATTGTTGTCTACGAAAAAAATTAAAAAATGCTATTAATTGGTTACCGTCATTTCCCTTCACTAGGCTTACCGGTAAACACTAAAGCGTCTACGTGCGTGCGTTGCTAAATTGGTTAATCAACTAGGGAAAAATAAAATGATTTGAGGTGTGTGATTTGTTATAAAAGATCTATAAATTTAATTTCCACGTTTCATTTCATATCTTTGAATATTTATTATACCCTTCATTTACAGGAAATGTTATATTAATTTTATTCCGAAGTATGAAGTATAACATAATATAAAAAATCCGTGTCCCTCTAGGCTTTGGTACAAGGTCCGGACTATAATGTGGATGCATCAGGACCTCCCAAACAAGCTGTCGGAGCTCATGGCTAGACGCTTTCGATGTGCGTGATTTGACATTGTCCTAATGAAACACAATTCCCCTCCCGTTATCCAAAACTAGGATCTTCTGGGCGATTATTTCCTTTAGACAGTCCAATTGTTGACAGTAAAGGTTCGAATTAAGAGCTATCAATCGAGTATGAGAATCTATAATTAATCCTAAAATAGAACACAATCAATTTATTATGATGTTGAAAGGTATAAACACTTGGCCATAGCCTAAGACAGCTTTTTTTCTTTATTTCTTTTTTTTTAATATATTTCCACTGATTAAAAAACGAAGTAATCGTAGTTCAATGAAGTGAACCTCCGCTACACCTTTTAGCTATATCCGACTCATAAGTTCTAACAAAACTTTGTCATGTAAACTTTCAAATGATTTTTCAAACACTACAAAATTGTTAGCACTTGTTATTATCCACTTTTTACGCTTGATTGCTCTTAAAACATATAGTCGTATATATGTATGTATTCCTGTCTGGTAAGCAATTAAGTACATTTGAGTAAATCTGCTTTGATGCCCCAGGACGAGTTAATTATGTAAGAGTATATATAGCGCAGACATACGAGAATGTATTAGCGGAGAGCGCAGACAAATTGAGGTCAAATTGAAGTTAATATTAAATTTCTAGAGATTGAATAAATTATGCAAAGGCGGCATTGGCAACCGATTTATATTTCTTTATTATATCGTGGCTATTTTTCAAAACAATTTATATTTTTATGTAAAAATAATTTTATCGATATTACTATATCCTTAATGTTAACTTTTAAAAGAATTTGTGAACCTACAACCTAATTCACATGAGAAGATTATTAATAAATTTTTTGTAAGTTTTTTAATTGAACTTTTTATATTCACAATATCTTATTTGAATAAATTTAAATGAAAATATTCAAAGTGTTACCACTCAAAAATAGTACGATATGTGGACATCAACTAGATCATTTCTTAAGCGCTGTCATACAATATTTTCTTGGGGCTATGTAGCCGCTAAAGCAATTTTCGATTGGTAGTGTAGGTTCTGATGTCTTGATGTTTTTTCCTACAAAAGGCTATTATGCGATAAAAAAGTACTAGGTGTTACCTTTTCATGGCTGTAATTATCACACCAGCGTACTCACAGAGAGCAGGTAACTTCAAATATTTTATTGGGTAAAAATTCGAAAAAGATAGTTTAAGTATGGTTGAAGTAGTTGCTGGGCATCAGCTCGCTTTAGTCACCAAACTGTCTCATTGTGAAGCCAGCAAAACTGGTATGTTCTCTTAGGAACTTCAATCTACTTCTCCAAAGTGTGATTCACTCACAAAAAAAGTGGCGATGGTTTCAGGATATTCTTCCTCTCTACGACACCTACAGAAACCGTTTGGTTGTATACTCCGCCGCTTTGCCTGTCTTCCCAATATAAGATGTCCCGTAAGAACATTCATAACTGTAGATATTTCCTTTCTTTTTAAGGGGTAACATCCTCTTAGGAGCCCTAAAAAATTAAGTTGTTCAAACATTTTACACAAGGAAACTTTTAGCTTAATTTTTTATTTTTTTTGATCATTTGTACACATATTATGTCACCTTTAAAGAGTAGTTAGCAATTTTTTTATTAATAAAAATATAAATTTTTGAAGCTGCTACAGCAGATCTCCAGGGACCCCTCCCAAAAAAGGCGTTTTGAAGTGAATCACCTGAGATGAAAAAATCAAACGGATTTCGATAAAATAATGTATAATCCTGTGATTAATCGAAGGAATAACCAAAAAAACAATGTTTGACAAAATGGCACAAGTTTACTGCTTTGCTTGCCTAATTAGACTGACTACTGATTGCCAGTTTGGGAATGAAAAATGTAAATTTACAGTGTATGTGAAGAAGCTATTCTAAACCAAAAGGCAGGTGAACAAAACGTGCGGTGGACCAGGTATGAGCTGCACCGGCTTACCGCTTTCAAATGCTCTGCCGCGTCGTAAGAGACATGCGCGCAACTTCTAAAATACATGAACATACGAAAATGATATTTAAAAAAAATCGATTCCATTAAAATTCTAACTAGATGTAACCCCTTAAAAAAATTAGTTGTCGTTGTCATATTAAGGTTGCATCTGCGATGAATAACTAGTTTTTGGTATTCACAAGCGATTGAGCGGCATTCGTAGACTATTCAATGATGACAATGGTGTAAATGTAAGTCCAAGCCTACCACCCTGGCATCTATATTAAGTTCAAATACTATTGCTAAGTCATCCATATTTAAGGAAAAATTTCTAAACTTTTTGTAAGAAATTTTAATGCTCCCAACGTTGCACGGCTATAGGAGACTACCATCATATTTAGACAAATGGCAGCCAAATATATAAGTAGTCGTAAGTTCCCCTTTTAAAATACTACAATAATTTGGTAGATAAAGGGAACTGCTAATAGTCAGCTCTACCAATTTCTGGTTCTGCTCATTACGAAACTGTTTTGTCCCACTGTTTATATGCGGAATAAATAGCTGCTAATCTTTCATATATATAGTCGTTATGCAGAAGTCCAGCATTGGGTAGCTAAAAATATAGGATTTTTAAACCAAATACATTCGTGAATTATTAAATAAGGTTGCCATTTATTGCCATTCGATATCTGCATATAGGAAATTATACTACAGTTAGAAAAGTTTTGTTGAAATTAAGCCTTTTCCATCAACTTATGAATTGCTGAACACAAACAAATTTTGTTTGTTTTTAACTGAGAGATTTCGATTTTAGTTGCCACAAAAATTCAAAAACCATTGACCAGGCTAAAAGCCTAAAAGAAATTCGATCAATATATTAACCACTTTCCATGAAAAGTGTAAAAAATCGAGATAATAAAGGCTGGTTTTTTTTAAGTTTACATTAATATTCTTGCACATATTTAATCATTAAATGGAAAATGTGTTCCTTTTTTTCATCTAAATAACGATCAAAAATTAAGACAGATAAATGAACAAATATGCAATAATGCAGTTCAATAATACAAAGAATATTCATAAATAAATACATATGTATGTGTATAAAATGTTATATAAACTTAGTTCCCAACAAAATATACATATATGTATATTGTGTATATGCATATCTTTGGAGGGGTAAGGTCCTCATGTTCTCTTTTTCTGACATTTTTTTATTATATCGTTCTTCATATCACCTTTTGCTTTCCTAAGGTTCCGGATATTCAAAAATTTGCCATGGTCTTCCACACTTCCATTTATCACTTTTCTCATAGAACATGGAGGCAAAATAATTTGCCACTGTCATTCAGCAGAGCAGTCTTCCCGATAAAGCAGCCCAGACAATTTCAAAGTCTAATCAATGAAATTAGCTGTAAGACTCAGTATCGTATATCAGTTTTTTTCCTTATAATATTTTTTTATATGTAGCAAGGAATCGAGTACTTGCCGAATCGATCGCTTTAAAAACCTCTTTTTGGGATCCGGAAGTGCCATCATCAGGCTTACTATTTATTTACAAATGAATTTCAGCATAGTTTAAATAAGTCTACAAAGGAAAATCCTGGACAGACTCATAAATACAATGCATATTCTATTTTGCCCAATTATTTATATTCACAAAATATGAATATGCTTTAAATAAAATTTCTTTAAAATATTTGGCGCTTTGTAACCACCAGAGATGATTTCTTTTAATTTAAGGTCTGCGCTTGATGTTTTTTCCAACAAATTGGAGAAACTACAGTTTTTATGAGGATATTTTCCTTTCAGAAATATGCTCGAGCATTGCCTTCCGAGGGATCAGTTTTCTATAATCAGTTTTCTGTAACTTTCGATATTATTCCGGCCAGAATTCGAACTCAGGACTTTACGCGTCAGATGTTTAGTTAACTTTAAGTAACATATTAAATAAAAAAAGTAATGGAAAAAACTGACAGAATATTTCGGAAATCTCCAAATTTGGTCATATCCTTAGATAAATTTTTAAATTCTTCCATAAGCATTTTGTTAAAGTTTAAAAATTTCAGTCATATATATATTATGGGCGTAAACTTGCATGATATTACAGAAAATACGTTTAGATTTCAAAACCAATAAATAGTTAATAAAATTTTCTGATCCACGGAAGGTGGACTTTTTGGAACAATAAATTGATTAAAAGCAAGGAAAAGGTTAAAAATATAAAAGTTTTCTGTGGAGTAAAAGCCCTCAATAAGTGCTTTATTACTTACACGGTGTGTACCAAAAATAACCGAACTTTTTGGATATAAAATAGTAAAATACACATTATATTATCTTTGAAAGTTATTATTTATTCAAAATAGGTTCCATTTGACTCAACACAACGTTTGGAACGATCAACCAGCGCATGCATAGATTTTTTTTATGTCATTTATAGAAATGTTCTGCAGTACCTCGGTTACGGCTGCTTCATTTTTAATTTTTTTTTTAATTTTTTAAACTTCAATTTCAATTTTTTTTTCAAGTTTGACACAAAATTTTATATTTGCTCTTTGTTCCATTTTATTTTGGAACCATTAGCACACTTTTGGTTTTATTGAAGTGGCAGTATGTTGTATGATTTAAATATAAAGTTCGGTTATTTTTGGGACACACCATGTATGTGGTACTAAAATTTCTATAATTTAGGGTTCAAGCTTATCTCGAACCAAATTTGAGTTATTAAGATAGATGTGTATTTTAACCTTTACTATACCATACATTAAAAAATTTAAGATTTCAATTTTTGTTGGGCATTTGTGGTGTTGTAATATCCATTCTTTGTATTGTATTAAATCTCACACTGAATAAAAATTCATGTTCTTTTTTATCGATGAAGCCCACTTAAGAGTTTGATTAGCTATCATTTGGCCAACCCACGTCGAAATTAGCTTCAACTATCAAAACGTAGCTTACCATTCTATGTTATCCATTTATCACTTTCCCAATTACCAAATTAATCGCACTTTAAATTAAGCCCGTAAACAAGCTAATAACACAAACTGGAGAAGAGAGCAAATGCTAAAATTAACACTACACCATTTTAAGGCCATTAAACTTAGACGGCAGTTCAATCTGAACTAGCCGCTATTGACAAAGAGCACAAAAGTCGCGCTGTGATGATCAACAAATTACCATAATTACTGTGTAACGTACCAGCGACGCCAACAAAATAAAACCAGAAAACCTAAAAATCAAGAAAACAAAAACTAGTAGTAGAGGAAAACTTACAGTTGTTCAAAGTAGGTATGAGGAAGGAAGGAAGTGAAACCATATAATTAATTTAAAATTCAGTGAATAAAACTCTAGAAGCAGAGAAACAGAAAAATACCAGTTGCTTGTACGCATAGTAGGTTCAGCGCATATTAAATACAAAATAAAAGGAACACGCAATTTATGATGCTTAACAAGAGAGAGAAAGAGAAAGCGTTTAAGTGCGAGCCAGAGCGAAAAGACGACGTTAATGTAATGTACAACGCTAAATATGTGGGCATAAAGCATAAGTAGAAAATTTCCACATTTTCAAGGTCGGCAATTAAAGTGGAAAAAATGCAGAAATGAGGGGAAATATTAAACATAAAAATGATTGTTAGGAGCCTTCAAGCAAAGAGTGCACGCAGTGTAGAGCGCTACAGGAGTACCAAAAGTATAAAACCAACGCAGTGTCATATATTTATGTATGTATAAAATACATTTTTTACTTAACCACCACCAGCAATTTCTTGCGCCACGCACACAGGTAAACACACAGGCATTCCCATCGACACTGAGTCACATAACTTATAAAATGTCCTTACGAATATAAGTATGTAATTCAGAAAATGAGTGCGTTTTATGACCAAGAACTTCCGACTGCAAAGGAATAACTAAAATGTTAATGAATACATATGTACGTACGAGTATATACAGCATGGGGTGGTCACAGCCAGCGGCAGTGGCTGTAAACTGACACCAGAAACCACTGATCTACTTTTATGTAAAATTACAGGTACAAGATGATTACTCGTACTGCCAAAAGGAATTCTCTGTCATCATGATGAAATGCATACATACACGTACATTCAAACATAGATATGCTTAATTGTTACATACATACCTATTCATAACTCTCGCTGTATGTACACTATGCTACGTGTAGACCCTCATTGGCATGTCAAGGTCACAGTAATTTACTTTTAAATTTTGGGCAGTATGTACTCGTATATGTACATATTTCTAGACACACAACATGGTATTAAGGTGTTCGCAATTTACTATATTATCTATATTCATATTTATTAGTATTTATAATAAAGGCCTTGTCCTGGATGACTGGCGGATCTACCTACAGTCTCAACGAATTTTCGACGACACGTTCGAGAATTTCAACTATAGTAGTAACTGTCGAATGACCCCGACCGTCCCGAAATATGAAATTATCTGCTCTCTGAAGTATTCTCTCAATTTATCCATTGATTGATGCGATGCGTAAATAGTGGCGCCTTCTTATTATACCCAAATGTCGCCGAGATCCCGAGCTTCAATTTCAGGCTTCAAATAATCGGTAATCACGGTGAGATAACGGTCGTCTTTGACGGTTATCTTCTCATCGGCATCATTTTTTAAGGAATAGGGACCGATGATACCACCGGCCCACAAACCACACCAAATCGTTGTTTTTTCTGGATAAAATGACAGCTCGTGATTATCTTCTGGTTGCCCTTCGTCCCAAATGCACCAAGTCATTCCATACGTCAGTCCGAGTTGCTGCGAATGGCGCCGAATCTACTCTCAACGGTCTTCGGGTACACTCTCAACTACGCCCGCTTTATTTTATTCACTGCGTGCTGTACGTGGTCTATTCGGTCGAATATTATCCAATAATGAATGCTGGGTGTTGAAAATAGTACGCTCAGTAGGCCGATTATGTTGACCATGAGTGGAGGGAAGCACGCAAGATTGTTGTTCAGGCGTAAGTCTTTACATGATAGAATGCAAATAATAGTGAACAAAAACAACAGGGCTCACTCGTGATCTGACTAGAAAGGGCTATTGAAAAAAGTACCTTTACTTGGATTACCCGTTATTTGTCATTGTATGCTTGGCAAAATGTTCTTCGCTGAGTTCTGCAAATATACTTGCTGCAAATGGAACATTCAGAACTAGTCAGATTTTGGTTTACAGTCTTCACGATTTTGCGCTCCTAAACCAGAGGTAGGATTACTTGAAGATATCCTGGAAACCATGCATGGTGTTCGCATTTATGTCTAAGCTGAGAACTCTTGGTGCGTTAATCTATTCCATTTCATCATAGCGCCTCAGCCAAAGAAAGTTCCATCGAGCATTCTCATCTTCGATCAAATACGCCATTTCGTTAGCAAAACACGTCCGAATTGTTGAAAGCAATACACAAACCGACCAAAGCAGTGCAAATATTGTATGAAAATTGCGGTGTGAACGAAATCGTCCGTAAACCTAACATCAGGGTTCCTAACTCATAACAAACCTATAATAAAAATAAATATAAACATTTATATATAATAATTTTTACATGCTTAATTTCTTTTTTGTTTTTTTTTTTTTTTTTGCATAATAAATCACGCCTATTTTTTTACTCTTATGTTAAGAATTACTATTTCTATTTTTCGATTTTATGTAGAATAAAACTGAATTTATATATATAATTGGCGCTTTATAACCGCAGAAGCGGTTTTCGGCCGAGCTCCTTCTCTAATTTGTGGTTTTTCTTCTTGATTTTTTTCCAACAAATGAAGGGACCTAAGGTTCATACTAAGTCGCCTCCGAACGCCCTTTATTTCATGTCAGAAATACCCTGCCGATGAGCGACCGCAATAAGGAAATATAAATTAATTTTTTGGTGACTTTTGGATGTTTCTAAATTTACATTTAGATATATACTATAGAACAATCTGTACATACAACTAGGCTATTCCAATATTTTGTAGCTCTGCATTAAACGAACACCCTAATGCTCATAAGTATATAATGTATATATATATTGTATTTATGTACATTTACCCTCCTTTATATTTCGACATTCACGTCTACGTTAACCGGTGTGTTAAACTGTTTCATAATCAACAACTTGACAGCTTGACATCTGTTTAACTTGGCTGACTCGCTATACAGTTAACCATGCAGTTATGTAGTTACCCCTCAGCTTTGCTGCAATAATAGGCACTGATTCGTTTTGGGCTATTTACCTTTCATGAATATTTTAATAAAAGTCAAAATGAAGGCAAAGGTAAAGGACTTAATTTTTTTTAAGCGATTTACTAAAAAAAATAAGAGATTTCGTTGAGTAGTAAAAAGTAATAATATTTATTTACGGTTCGTATATTCACAAAGGAATATTTTGTATTGTACTTTGAATTAAAATTACACTAAGAAGATATTCTAGGATTTAGCCAAAAAATAAAAAACTAAAAGTATTGTTTCTGCTACAAACTGGAAGGTATATATCATAAATATTTTCAACTGGATTGACCATTTATATGGAAATTGTTTGGTCCAATATTCAAAATAATTTTACTTGTCAAATTTAATTTTGACAAAAAAAAATGTTACAAAAAAAAATTACAAGACCTATTTGAGAGAAGAAAGAAGTTTATTATTATTTTATGCGCTATTGTACTGGCAGAGAGTCTAGCTAAAAGCAATTAAAGTCAATTTAGTGTAGAGTTTCATGGTCACCAGCAAATGCGGTTAATTAAAAGCCTTGTACTAAAGTTATAGAATTACATCATTATTCACACTTACTTCAAATCAAATTATTGAAATATATTATTTTTTTCTTATATATTGAAATTAAAATTTGGGAAACTAAACAAAAAAATATTTACATATATTAGGTAAAGTAGAAAGTTCGTTCGGTTTTTTCATGCAAATGGTTCCAAACGGTTTTCTGGCTTATCTTTAGTTTCTCAGCAATTTAATAAGTGCTCTCGTGACGGTCTGTTTCCACTATTTCCATGATTTTATCGCGACAGTCCTCCCGACGCGTGGTGCATCTTTGACATGGAAATTACCGGAACGGAACTTTGCAAACCATTTTTGTGCTACACGTTCGTTTACAGTATCGGGCCCATAAACTTAATTCATTTTTTCTGCCGCTTTGGCTGCTTTTTCGCCTTGATCGAAGAAAAATTGTAAAACATAGCGAATTTTCTCTTTGCTGGTGTCCATCTTTGACGAGCGCTCACAACGTACTGAGTCAATCAATCGAAAAACTGTCAAAGACAAACTTTTAGCGCGAATAAACACGTTTTCAGCACCGTATAGTATGACATGATGCGGCACGTAACACTAGTACTATGGAGAATAACGCCATCTCTTAACCGAAAAACCGAACGAAATTTTTACTTTACCTATTATTATTTTATATAATTACCAAGAACATAATCGTCCTCGTCTTTGCAATCCAATTATACTTTCTCCTTCTATCCTTGGGAATAAAATATATATATCTCTATATATTTTTTTTTTTTTCAAAGCGAATCGACGCGTAGATCTGATCTTTATCTAAAGGTGAGGAAACACTTATACCTTCTGCTCAGATATAAACGAGACTGTTCAATAAAACAAAAACGGTTAATTATTCTTCAATATTTATTTTATCCCCTTCAAATAGTCACCATTAGAGGCGATACACATATGCCACCTTTTTTCCAATCTTCATAACACTTCTGGTAGGCCGCTTTAGGTATGGCTTTCAGTTCCTTCTTCGAATTCTCTTTTATGACTTCAATCGACTGAAAATGCTTTCCACGAAGCGGCAATTTGAGTTTAGGGAAAAGAAAAAAGTCACACGGTGCCACGGTGCTTGCGGAACAATACTTACGTTGTTTTTGGTCAAATAATCGCGTACAAGACGAGGCGTATGAGCAACAATTTTGGAACAAGTCGAGCAGACACACGTCTCATGCCCAAAACATCATGAATAATGCTATGAGCGGACCCATTTGATATGTTGAGCTCACTAGCTATCTCTCTTTCAGTCACACGACGATTTTCCAACACAATTTTCTTTACTTTTTCGACGTTTTCTTCGTTTATTGACGTTGCTGGACGACGATCATGGGGCAAGTTCTCCAGCGATGTACGGCCGTCCTTGAACGACTTATACCAATCAAAAATACGTGCACGTGATAGGCAAGACTCCCCATATGCTTTCTGCAACATTTTCATTGCGTCCGTCGTACTTATTCTATTGGAATAACCAAATTTCAAACAAACTCTTTGCTCAACGTTAATTTCTATAGTAAAATTCGAAAAACACACTCGAGGTTGACCATTACGGTATATAGTGCCGTAAAAAAAAACTATGTGACAGATCGCGCTCAAATTTGGCATGTAGACATATAACAGTCCTGGTAACCTAAGCAAAAAAAAAGTATGGCCATATGTCTTGCCCTTGTCGAGTTATGGATAAAGGCTCGTTTATATTTGAGTAGAAGGTATTGTTTTTGAAATAAAAGAATATATATCAAAAGCCAAACGACGATAAGCATAGTGAATCAGGCCCAGAAAAGTATCGGGCTTATTATTTCATAGCATGTTGTTACCAATAAAATATTTCGATACTGCAAGTTAAAGATTCCCAGTTATTACGGTTTTCAAAAAAACTAAAATTCTATCAACATCAAGCAACATTTTTTTTTTGTCAAGACCGTGCTCTAAAATTTGGATATGTTCTAGGCCACAAAAGTAGATTAGGTTAGGTTATGATGGGTACCGATCTATCGCATCGATTACACTTAGGCCTGACTAGACCTATTTTGATGCTACAAACACTTAACCATCAGGCTTCATTATCCAGCCATATTTATACTCTAATTAACCTCATAAGACCTTTGACTTTAACGTCGGCTATTTTTGATGGATCATCTAGTAGCAGGGTCACAAAATTTCCCTGCTCAAAGCGGTATTGTTACATAACAGATCGGTATTGGTTTCCTCCACTTCATGATCATTGCAGCTTTTGTAGGATCTTCTATAGAGAGTACCTAATCTCTTCAGTGCATTATTTATCGAAAAGATCTGCTTGGTCGTATCTTGCCTAGCAAGTTCAACTATCTTACAGTATGCTTCGATGTCCATGTGATCAAAGACTCGCGTGAGAGACAGTCTATTCTGTTTGGATATCTCTCCTGTAGAGATCGCCGACTGCTCAGCACCATTCCATCAGAGTTCCATCCTAGGGTTAACTGAGAATACACGTACGCCAACGCTACCCTCAAACTTTTATCCGTCCGCGTTTATTTTCATTCTGTCACCTTGAGTGTGGTAATTATCTACCAATTCTTCTCTGCTGGGAATACGTGTACTGAAGTAATTATCAGTTTATATTATTGGATCACATCTTGGTATGAAATCTTATTTATACAAAATTATTGAGTGCTCACATGACTGAGTGAAATCGATTTCTTTTTATGATTTCGCCCATGAAATAATAAAATATTGAGCTTATTCGAATACTGTCTTATTGAAAACAGCAAAAATAACACTAGAAATACTAGAAATACTTAGAAGCCATATTATAATAAAAGGTATAAATATTAAATACATATATTTTCATTTTAATAATATTTATTTCCAGACGTTTAAAAGGAAAATTGAAAGAATATAAATTTTTAACAGCTACCACATTATTATATATGACATATCATTACTATTTCTAATATTACACAGCTGTACCAAGCTATTCTGCACAACAAAACCACTTTGCGGCTGGGATGATAGCTAATATTTACTTTCTTTATAATTCTTACAAAATTTACAAAAAAAAAATCACATTACTCACTGTCGCACTTCAATCACATTAGCATATTACCGTGATTAATGTTACACTGAAAACGGAAAATAAATCCAAATACAGCGATATTGTAATATAACACCTGTGATTTCTGCAGAGAAACACAGAGATTGTGTGTTTGTTGCAGTCGTCTACATCACCAATAACATTTCAGGATTACTTTTACAAATTTCAATCAAATAAAAATATAAACGATTTTCTCATTGATTTGAAATGATGCATGCGAAACTCAATATAAAAGCGCAACGCGGTACATATGTATCAAATGACTTTCACAGGCTTCTTTTGAAGCCAATTCTTTATCAGCCAAATCATTCACCAAAAACAGGAACAGATGGCGCGAGGTAAGAGCATCCCACTCCTGGGAGTGAATAAAACACGATTCCCCTCTTGTTGGCCAAAACTGAGCATGATTGCTTCCTGCAGACGGACGAATTAATTGTTTGGCGGTAGTGGAGCAGGACATAGTGGATGATTATTTCTCAATCCCACCTAAAACACAACAAATCCTTGACACATCAATCCTGGCTCTCAAACTGTTTCTGTCGGCTCACTGCACTTCGAGCACGACCCCTTTTATTTGAAAGAAATGTGTTGATATTGTTCCAACTCAGCAACGATTTTCAGTCGTTAGCTCATGAAAATAAATTCTATACATTCATTAAATATAATCACATTTTCAATGGAATAAAGTTTCTCAATATATTTAGACCCTTCGGGAACTCGTACATGAAGTTAACTTCTGTCCAAAGTACACGTATGCATAAGTAAGTACCAGAAGAAGAGGAGATAGATCCATCTAAATTTTAACAGGCTGTCCGGCTGTCTGTCTATCTTTTTATGTAAGCTAGTCCCGCATTTATTGGAACTGAAATTGGTACACAGATTATTTCGGACCACTACAGTACATATGTATACGACCTATTTTTCAAAACTGAGATTTTGGTACACAAATTAGCGAAAAAAGCATCTAAGGGCATGAATTTGGGTACGCAAGACATTGGTAATGAAAATTATCGAAATCGGGCTATTATAAAAAATAAATTATAATATAACCGATTTGTTCAGTTATGAGGTTTTGAACCAAAAATTTAACTTCTAAAATGCAGAAAAGTAAATTTTAAAGGGTCATAAAATGCATTATGAATTTGGCATGGCCAGGGATATCTTTTTTAGTTTATTTTCCATAATTTTCCACGCTCTCACTAAGCTGCACGATACTATCCTTAACTATTCTGTACTACATATCACCCTCTCTGACAGTCGCTTCATTTATTTTCCAAACGCCAAATCACAGCTGTCATCGCCACCGTTACAACTACCGTTAGCTGCCGTGTCATTTATATTTTAAAATGATGAATGCTGGTTAAATATATTTAGCAAAAATTTTATTATTTTATTTGTACTGCTTAAAGCCATTGCGACGTGAGCCGACGTGCTAATGTGAGTGTCTATTGCCCTGCCGCCGACGGTAATGCCGCCGGCTGACGCGGCTGTTCTCCCCACTATCTTTTATTTCTTTACTACACCATTATATCAAGCTTTATTCTTTTTATTATTTTCTATGAGCTGTCTGCTGTTTACAACAGTCTCTTTTCAGCTGCGTTTCTTTAGTATTTTATTTTATTTGTTGTATTTATTCTACTTCATAGCTTTTCTGCAGGAAGGTGTGTGAGTGTTAATTTAGCTTATAAGCATTTATTGTTAAATTACTCACGCAAGATTATAAATATTGTATGTCTATTTGTATGTGTGCGTGCTACATATAATTCGTTGATAATCATCAAGTTGGGAAAATTGTATTATCATGAACTACTTGTGGCGTATTTTACAAGTATTTGTATTTATTAAGTTTTAAGTTATGTGTTTTACAATATAAATATTCATGTACTCTTATGTATTGTACGAGTGCATGGGATTTTTATGATTACGACGGCATTCTGAATTGTCCACGGTCCTATGTGAGTTTCAATGTCCCTGTTAACTTTCTTCCATTGTCCGAGGAACGTGGTGAAATCTTTCAATCTGTTCTTTACTAAAACCACCGAGAACTTGCGGAAATTTGTTTAAATGCGAGTGCAAGAAATAGATTTCTACGCTGATGTTGCACCTTAGCTTTTGCAAGATCAATAGTATGAATTCTTCTTATAAGATTTTTGCCTAGTGAGTTACACATAACCATAGAAATCTTTGGACTCGACTTCAGTCATTGATTTTATAAAGTTAAGATCTTGTACTTTTATTTTGAATCAGAGTCTTCGCTTTATGTATTTCGGTCAGGTTTACAGCGATTCAAATCATATTTTGTAACTTTAATTGAGGTTGGGATATAGTTCTTACATTTTGATATTCACCTGTTTCGAATAAAGCAGAAGTAGCAATCGCATTAATGGTTTCAAAGATCGCGCAACTTTTTTCATTGGACCTTACTGCAGACATACCACATAATTTTTGGCTTACAATATGAAGAACTATTGGCTTGTCCTGATTATATACAATACTTAAAGTATCAATGATACTCAGTTTTTACAAAGTCCGATATATGTTTTCGATATTTTGGAAAAATACATTTAACAAAAATATAGCAATATTTCAATCAAGCACATATCTTCTTGAAGAACCCGTATCGAAAACAAACATCAAAATATGTTCTAGTGTACATCAGTCTAAGTAGCATCAGTAAAATATATAGTTAGCTACAACCGAGTACTCTCGATAATATGCTCGTAATAGCCTATTCCCACCGAGCACTTAAATGCATTTAAGGCCTCTGTTAAGTGAATGAGATGTCAAACGTTTCCACCGAAAGTGAGTTAACTCAAACAGCTCATTTTTGTTTTCATTTCCTGTTTGCAAAATTTGTCACAGCTATTGAAATCATGAATTCAAAAGGCCGCATTCATTTTATTTGACTATTTATGGAATCTTATGATTTGCAAGTGCAGATTATTGCTGCATGGACAAACGCTGCTGAAACGAAAATGCTTTTATGCTTGTTTCATTTCACTTTGAAAAGTGAGTTAACACAGTTTTATACAACAACAAACACATGGGAGTTCACGCATTTAAATGTGATGTTGAAATGCATTTAAGCTGAAATGCGTTTTACGTCCGGTGGAAATAGGCTGTAATACTCATCATTTTAGGAAATAAAATGGAATACATAGATCAGCCTGTGCAGGAGTTACACGGACTATTAAGTCATGTCCGACTAATGCGCTTAACGGACTCCTGCTCCAATTGCCTAAAAACGTTTTCATTAAAAACGTTGCCTCTGCTATAATATCTGTATTTAACGATATCCAGAACCAAGTCTTAAAACCTTTAAATAAATCAGACCATATCCCCCAAGGCTTGGTTGTTGCTACCTGGTGAAGATTTCCTCTAAACGCGTAAGGAAAAGAGGTCTTGTAGGACAGAAGGATACCTTTTGTATCTATATCAATCGGTTCGAAATGTCCTGTGAACTGGAAACGGGGGTATAAGGAATAATTACGTATCTTCTTCTTTCAAGTCATTTACAAATTTCATTTGACGTCTTCCAAGCGGAAGTACAACGCATAGAAAGGAGATCTCGAATAACCGCTGACAGGTCAACCCGACTCATCGAACGAAAAGCTGACGGGTTGGTCAAGTCGGGAGCGTCTCTTGAGGAATCCGTGGCGGAGTTAATAACTTACCTGCTAGACTTGAATTAATTGCTCAAAAAAGATGGAGATTTGTATCCAACAGTCAGCTAACAAGACAAATATGGCTTAATTACTACAGGACAAGAACAGGACCCAATTAATAAGTTCAGAAAAAGATTTACGGTTCTAGATAATAAATATATATATATTTATATATAATATACACGTATATAATTGGAGCTTTGTAACCGCTGAAGCGATAGTTTTTATGAGAAGCTTGTATCCCGTGTTCGAAATCCACTCGAAGGGCTTGGCATTCCCTACCGAGGAGTCTCGAGCTCTGGCCTTCCAAATGACAGTACCCACTGCTAAAAACTCGTCTATTGCGGCGAAAACACAGTTTCGACAGTTTCCTTACACATATTCTGTCCAGACGAAGTCGATAAGTATCAACCCGTTTAGGGATGTTTCGCATGAGAACTGATTTTTACGGCGGTTGTACCAAAGAAACCTTCCTTGTCCTTCCTGGCGTCAAAGATACCAAGCATAATTTTAATACCGTAGCAGGGCAGTGCACAAAAAAGGCATCTTTGGACGCATCGTCCTTGTCTTTCTTCGAAACATGGGCGCAATAAGTGATGTGTTGAAGAACATCACTTGGATGCTGATCATGACGAGACGTTTGGCCACAGAGATACTTGGCGACTAAGTCTCACATCTCACAAGTACCTACTACAATAGTTTCCGTTCTTGTCACGCTTCTTGAAGGGTGATGATACCAGCATTTAGTTTTGCGAGGACACCAACCAGCTAGGCAATTCCAAGTGCTTACGGTAAGCGTTTGCTGTGGTCGTTATCAATTATGAAATTTCTCCTACGAGGCTTAGTTTTCTGATTCATTGAAGCTATTTTCTACATAGCGGGTCCCAAAACCAACGCGTAACATCGCTTCGTGAGTAGGTGACAGATTTAGGACACTCCCAGTCACACCTCAGGTAAACAGAAATAGGACTACACTCCATTATACCCCATTTTTTCATTTCATACATTAAAAATTATTTTAAAATTAAAATTATATAAATAATTTTTGAAGTGTCACTTAAAAGACTTAATAAGGACACTTTAATATTCAGAAGAGTTCGGTTTCAACTTCATAATGAGTGCATTAAGGTGTGAGCGTATATGCATATATACATGCTTTCCTTTCCTTTTATATCCTGCAAAGCTCCTTCTCATACATATCCACAAACACAAATTAACATACAGCAGATAATAGGCCTTTAACAGTGAGCGAACTTCCGGTCACTGTATCCCAGTGGACCAACAATTTACTGTTCTCTGCAAAATTATGTTTTTCAGTCAATTTTTTTTATTGAATAATTTACTTAAATTGATACTGAGCAGACAATTTTAACTTTTATAAATTTGATTAATATGCTTGAGTGAATATTTATGTAAGGCAAAACGAAAACTTGTAGGCATCAAATTGGTACTCTCAAGGGAAATCAAAAGAGTAAATAAGCAGTGAAAAGAGATTGGTATTTATTTACTAAGCTGGCAGTTGGTATGAGTATAGGTATAGAAATGTAAAAAAAAATTAAAAAAAGAATAATATATTTTTTCATAAATACTTGTGAGCCTCTTACTTCCTCGTCTAAGCCAACAAGAGCTAAGTTGACATGGCTATCCTTACAAATGTGCCTTTATACAATGCCAACGTTGTTGTAACACACAAAAGAAAGAGAAACTGTCGTGGAGTGGGCTTAAAAATGTTCGTAAATATTTTTGTTGTATTCTTTCTGACGCTACCAACTGCTTATGCGATTGACAAAACGATTTGTGTATTACTATAAAAATGTAGATAAATTTTTGTACAAATATGTAAGTAATAATAATACATTTGTAAATAGAGTATACATATTTAAAATGAACTTGTACCAACGACATCTTTCCGCAAGCCGCAGCATGTGAACTGTTACGCAGCCAAGCGTTGAGAAATATTTACGCACCAACATATTTACAAATATAGTTAGGCGAATATTTATATATTATATTTAAGTATATTGTATTATATAAATTTTTCCCAAACACATTAAGTACGAGTATGTAAGCACAAGCGCGTATAATCGTACATACATATACCTACAGGACATAATGCAACCGACGCCAAACCGCGAAAGCATGAATAAGTAGAAAACAAAAGCGCACAATAAATGCAAATAAAATAAAATTTTACAATATTCACACCAACATATTTAGATGCGCACATATGTAGATATATACAATATTTATATGCTCAAGCATTAATATTTATATGCACATTACAAGCTCTCCCACACATAGGTTCACACGAATTTACAAACCCTGCAGGGAGAAGATAAACTGGTACGCTAAAATTCTAGTTAATACTAGTATTTGAGAAAGATGAAACCATACTAGGTTACGGCTGAGTTCTATTTTCTGCTCAGCACCGTTGAAGTGCGCAAAATAACGTCCTTCGCTACATCGTCACGACAGCCGAGCAGTTAGAGGTTATCACTGTGGCGCGTTATGTTCACGGTTCGCAACTCGTTGCAGGGAAACTAATTTTTATTTTAAGTTTTTGTTTTGGTTTAGTAGAAAATCGACGTGCCTAACTGAACTAGTATACAACTAGTATAAAGCTGATGTATAGTTATACAATTGACAAATTCATAGAACATCGCCGTGTTAGAACTGCCAGTTGCTAATTTGGGAAATAGATGAAAGATCAACTATAAGGTTATGCATTTCGTGCTTTCAAAAGTAGAGCGCCGCCTTTTGATATCTGTCAAACCTAACTGTGAAACTAAACATGTTTTATTTTAGACAAAAGCAAGCAATTATGGAAATGGGCCGCTTAACAACTCGTTAAAATTTTTAAATAGTACTAAAAAATGGTGATTAAATGTGGTCACCTTTCTTACTTTAAGAGGAAATTTGAAAAAACTGGATCGAATTCCGGTGTTTTGTAAGACCTGTGCATCATCCTTCTGCTCCTTTCCCTTCAAATCTCTGCTGTAAGTGAAAGTATGGCCGCAGCCCTGAATGTCTCTATTTTTCGACGTTCTCAAGAACTGGGACTTTCTCACTCCAAATTATGGCATTTCGACTTATACCTACATACATATAAAGTTCAATTTACACGACAACTGAAGCCAACTGACCATTCACCGAGCAACAAACAGTGGACGGTGATTTTTCGAGTAACAACGAAGCAAATTTTCCGCTCGCACGATACGTTAATAAGCTACCATAAATTGTGACATTTGGGGCTCTGAGAATCCTCAAATAATTGAAGACATGCCAGTACACCCAATAATACTTACTGTCTCGTGCGCTCTGTGGTCCGGAGATGTGATAAAACCTTACTTCTTTGAAAACGACAATGGCGAGACTGTCACTGTCAACTAATTCAGAGCGTTATGATCGAACGCTAACCGTTTTTTTTTAACCTGCAATTAAAGAATTTTTAATTGCATTTTATTTACGTTTATTTTCGAAACTGCAATATGGATAACCCTGTAGTTAGTGAAAAAGTGCCGATCAGCAACTAGTATTTTTCCCTGCAGGGATAATATACCTATATTATGTACATATGGATGTGTTGGTTCGGAAGCGTTTGTGAAATAAGGTTAAAAGCCACTTAAAGCGCATCTAAACTTCGCGTGTATGTGTTTTCCATGTATGTATGTGTTAGTTTAGAGTTTCCTGCAGGCGATATATGGTACATAGCATAGCTGTGATGGCAGCTAAGTCAAGTAAGTCACTGCAGTCTAAGTATCTGTATACACATAACGTCTCGCTTATTGCCACATTTATACAACCGCAATGCTGTAGTCGGTAACTACTGCTAATGGCAGCGATGAGAACAACACAAAAAATATCCTGAACATGCCCTTAGCGAAATATGTCGTGGGAAATTTTTAAAATAATTTAAATTTAATTAAGTATTTAAATTTGAAAGGTATATAGTTGCTGTATTTATAATTGTAGAGTTAGGTCCAATCGTTTTGAATTTAATCATACAAAATACCGGAAAGTGCTCAGTACAACCTAATATATCTTTTATTTCTTAAAATTCACTGTAGTGTCTTCAAAGTGGACACCTTCTAGAAAAACACGCTAAAGAATCAACTCGTTCCAGTATATCATGAGCGAACTTTACGCGATTGAGTCTTTCAGCTCCTTTGAAACTAGTAGTCGGGCGCATACATTTTGTGTACAAACATTAAATGAAAACAATGGTTCGAAGTTATTTGTGAGAGAGAAAGAAAGTTCAGCGGTTATCTCTTTCATATTTAAATAAATATTTTCAATAATTATTTGCTTCACTTTGAAGCATTTAGCTTCAATTAAATACATTTAAAATCACATTTCAATGGCTTTTGAATGCGCTATGTCAATCGTATTAGCTTTATCTCATGTCAGAAATACACTAGGAGAGATTGACATTCCCTGCCGAGAGGCGACCGCAATTTTTTATTTAAATTCATTTTCTATAATTTTTTGATATTGATCGAACCAGGACTTGAAAGCTGGTCTTCCGAATGGCAGAAAGCAATGTTAATCACTCGGATATCACGGCCTTGGTTATGTATTCATTGTAAAAATTCTTATACACACACTTGAGGTGAACTGACAGCATTAAGCACTGTAAACGTCAATTAAGAAAACAATTAAGATAGGTCTACCAAATATATCAGTGAAATTAATAGGACACAGGGACTCCACCTGCTTTTCGATATTATTACCGCTATGACCGGGTGAAAATGTAATTTTGATGACCTCGTCCGACCCCAAGAAATGCGTAGGCCATTTTAGCCAAATTTTTACGCTACACCCTTTCGTTGACAAAATGAAGAGGTAAGTGACCGCCGTGTGAGCAAACTACCAATATCTGCCCGGCGCTTCATTACGACTACCTTACCAAAATCATGAATCTGATCACTCTAATAATACTCGGTATGTGAAATTTGGGTCGAGTAGTCCTTCTGCTTACCGGAGAAGCTTTTTTTACACACCATTTGAACCCAGCAACATATTAGCATGGCTTCCGTAAAGTGCACAGTTCCACAACCGAACTTAACGCCATAAACAATCATGGCCTTACTCATGGTCCGTACTGAGGATTTCTTGACTCTCATCGTAGAGTTTCAATTTCAAACTTTCAATCTCCGTTAAATTAAGCAGAGTGGTGTCCTCTCTAAGCTTTTGTCCTTGTGCTCATATGCCGAGGACTGCTCCATATTGGCGGCTGGCCAGAATATTGACAAGTTACCTTAAAAAGCTAACCACCATTTCACTAACCTTTACACTTCTTCACTATACGATATTTACAAACTACTCAGCTACCCTTTTCTCCAGCAGTACTGACTCGAGCTGTGAAAGTCGATGACTTACAAATTCTGGCAATAAATAACCCAAAGTTGCTGGAAGGCACATTCGACAGCTTGCACTCCTTCACTCGGGGTGTGACTGCAATTGCCACTAAAGTGTAGAGCCGCAACAAAATCATTAGTCGGCAGCACCAGCATGTGGAGTAGTAAATTACACTGCTCCGATATGGACACCCAGGACTAGCAAGATGCAGAGTAGAAGCTACAAGCTTGTCAAAACACCGCCCTTACGACGGTGACGGGAAATCTCGTGATATCACCGAAGCATCACTTACATAATGATACAACCATACACCAAGTTAAGGAGTATAGTGTAATGCTACCGTCGGGAAACATCACAACTAACATTTACTTGAAGCCGAATCTCCACCCAAGCACATTAGAGTGAGTGTACCACAATGCACCATAAACAAGAACCCCTGGACAGGACGACATATCGATAGTTTTTAAGTGCAACTCACCGAGAGTACCTTGACGCATTCATGACCCCTCTTGTTGGGGATGGCTTTAACTGAATCCAAGCACAACCCTTTGCATAATAATAACTCCAGCTACCTCAAGAGACCCGAGGCACATATTGTAGGCGACTGAATTCCTACATATCTAGTCAACATATGAACTGCATGCAATGGGACTCCTACGACACTAACCACCTCCTTTAAAACAAATTTTCCGTTTGGTCGGAGCCAGTCGAAACAACCCGTTTTCTGGACCTCCCGTTAGACGACCTCATTGACTTAGACTAGTCTCACCTGGTCCTAAGTGGGATTGGTGAACTACAATAATAACAACAACACACCTTTACAATACTGGCTGTCAAAAAAATTCAACAAAATTTTCTGTAAACCGAACACTCAGATTTGTGTATAATATGTATAAAGGCTTACGAGGACAGAAGTTATACTTCTAGTTTGAGTTATGTTCAAGATTCTTAGCGCCCGCCTACATAAAAAAGCACTCGCCGAAAACTGTTGCTTGGTTTTCACATTCCTACTGGGTTCTGAATGCACTGTGACACTCGACAAATTTATGCATGTACTGCGATAATATTACTTACTTAACTCTACAGCATCCTTGTTTGCCAACTGCCACGGTTGAGTTATTCATATGGAAATATTTGTTCACATAACTGTATTTAAATGTAATCATATTGCACACACATTCGCACTAACCTCCACTACTTATTTCTGTGCATTTGTAGATACTACGAATAAAATCAATTTATGTCCTTGTACATACAGAAATAATGAATATTATAAATATATTTGAATATAAAATGCAATAAATTTTGTTTCGTGCAATTAGGCACATCATCTCTGTATGCATTGAATTTTAAAAGAATTAAATTTTCATAGTGGATGTATTGTACATACAATCAAAATTTTTATCGGTATAACAATAGTTATTACACCTGGAATGTGATCGAATATAATAAGAAAACAGAAAAAAAGAGCTGTCTATGGCTATGCCGAAACCTTTATACCTATAGTGATCATATTAAATTAATCGTATTTCATTTTAGTATTAAATATTAATTTTCATACCTGAGAAATCAGTTATAGAGGCCTAAATTATAAAGTTTTGTTATAAGTATTAAGTGAGCGAAAGACCTGGTTTGTCAGTATGAAGTGAATCCTTTTTTTGTTCTACAACAAAGAAAAAATGGTAGAAGTGACAGTTGTTAAAGTTTTTCGATTTATATTAAAAATGTCGCGCACTTAGAATTTTTCTGTCCTCAACCTGAAAAAATAGGTTCAGATTTAAAAAATTCTTGATGGCAATATTAATTTGTTAAAGCTTCTTTTTTGACGCATTTTTCTATCAAAACCTCCATATCATCTTTTCTATTGTGGCTGTTTGATATATTTCACCAATTTCGATGATTTTCGGCACGAATATGGGGTTCATCACATGTGCGCAGAGTTTTACGCTCTTATATGCATTTTTAACAAACTTACAGCCAAAAATCTCAATCTTTTAATCTCTAATTGATTGAAGATGTAAGACTTCATAACTGAATGCTTGGGTTTTCTCTAGAGCAGAACACTGAATTGAACTAAGTTTAAACAGTTGGCGAAAGCGGTAGAAGAGTAGGCTCGGGTTTAAATCCCGGTGCCACCAACATTCAAAAATTATAGAAAATTAATTTAAATAAAAAAATAAGTTAAATTTTCTAATTGCAGTCGCCCCTCGGCAGGGAATGTCCACCCCTCCGAGTGTATTTCGGACATTAAATAAAGGCTCCTCGTAAGAAAACCATCCGTTCGGAGACGGCTTAGTATAAACTGTAGGTCCCTCCATTTGTTGGAAAAACGTCAAGACGCAAAACCACAAATGGGAGGAGGAGCTCGGCCGAAAATGGCTTCAGCGGTTACAAAGCGCCAATTATATATATATAAGTTTAAATAAAAAATTTAACTTTACGCAAAAGTTTGATGTTTCGAAAATTAGGCATGACCCCTTGGATGATGCAGTGTCTTTCTACTGCGGCCTTGATGGCCATACCTCTTCGTGGAACAAGCTGAATCACCTATTAATTGAGTACAAAATAAAGGAACTCTAACAACAAAATAGGTCGCGGCATTCCATCACTCGAAACGCGAAATAAGTAGACAGGATGAACGTGCATAGAAAGTTAATAACTTCTCAGTTTTCCGCTATCATAGAAGAATTTGGTCATACAGCTCTGAATTTACAATACAGAGAACTATCTGCCGCTGATGTTAAATCAAGAAGAAACAGTTTTCATTCTTGAAATTTAACCAGGGGAACTGCGCTGATTATTCATACATGCTTGTTTAGACATTAATTTGATTAGTTAAATAAGCGCTTTGCAGATCCTGAATGTTACAACAACTGGTCTTTTTGAATACCATAAGCCCAGTGGTTTAGTTTCTTAAATTCGTAGGGTGATAACCCCAAAGATAAGCCCTAAAAATATAAAACCAAGTATTCTGCAGTGAAAGTCATCGAAATCGGAAGGCTATATCCTATCGCCACAAACAACCGATTTATTCACATATGAGAATTAAACAGCCCTTTTCTGCAAGCCTAAATTTTCTTTGTTGGATAGATTTGGTATTCTGCGTTTCGTTCCATTTTGGTCAATCTTCGAAATTTACGATTCTGTCCAGTGCTGTCTATTCTGCATCTAAACCGTATTTAAATTTCTATACACTGCATTTTTTTTTGATTTTGAGCTTAAATTATACTTTCTGACATGATACAATACAAGAACAAGATGAAAATTGACAAACAGAGATATTTCCAAAAAGCTCCGGAAGGAGGAAGTAAAAACGTTTTGAAAAAAGGTGATTATGCCCTTAATGCAAGATACTCCAAAATAATCTATGACTTCGACACACACTGCAAGTGAGTCGATTTCGAAAATATCTTCTCTCTTCCTATCCTCTTTTGGATTCGAATGTAACATAGAATACCTAACTTGGATTGTGGTGTATGGTCATAAAAGGTGTAAAAACATCGGAACATATACCAATTCTTCACCAGTCAAATCATTTGCCATAGACAAGAACATATGGTTATCACTTGGTGCCAGCTCTGGACTGTTGGTGGAGCATCCAAACCAAATTCTAAAAGCTTCTGATGAGTCATTATCAATGTGTATGGTATTTTTTCCTAGATTATCTTTATATATATGAGGCTTTGTCTGTGTAAACCCATAACTTAAACCACTGGTAATAGAACCTGAAACTTGGAGGGTGTGTTCTGCATATGACGTATGCACTTGATAAGAAAAGATTTTCCGTGAAGCGGACCTGGAATCCCAATCGAAAAAATGGAATTTATTTTGAAATTGTTTGATTTATATGAAATTTGTTGCACAGATAACTCTTTCTTCCAGAAAGTATACCCGGGACCGATTTATTCGAAAAATTTCCACTTATCCTTCCATGTACATAAATATTGGTACAAAAGTAGTTTTGGGCCTAAATTATCATTGGGATTACTTTTTGTTGTGGAAGTGGAGCTGGGATCAGTTCTATGATTCAGCATGTGAAACGTATATAAAATATATGGTACTTCATAATAAATGGAGGGACCTACAGAAGAGCCTTTAGGTCATATCAGAAATTCACACCGAGGGCTTGATATTACCTGCTTTTAGAGGCGATCGTAATTAGATAAAAACCAAACAAGAACCAAAAATTACAAAAACAACAACAGGTTTCCTATATGGTAAAAGGTGATCCATTTCGGGATTCCCTCCTTTTTTAAGGAAAAAAAAAAAAAAATTCAAATTTAATGGAAAATGCTTATTATCATTCTAAAAAACATTATTTGGCATTTATTTTTTTAAGATTATCTCATTCGAAAATTGGCCGTCTCAGATGGTACATCCGTTGAGTCCAATTTTTGATGACTTGCTTGAATCGAAGTGGGATTGCCCGCATAGACTTTAGACTTTACATATCCAAATGCGGCAATTTTGCTTATTTACATACCCATACAGTCGGAAGTGGGCCTCCTCACTGAATTTGACTCGAAAAGGACGGATCTTCTTGGAACTTTTCGAGAGCCCATAGAGCGAAGCGTTGTCGCTTGGGAAGGTCGTCCGGCTTCAGTTCTTACACGCTTTCAGTTTAAGATCTCGACGTAAAATGCACCGAGTCGTTCCATACGTCAGTGGGAGTTGCTGCGAACGGTCTTCGTATACACTCTGATCTAAGGCTGCTATATTTTCTTCAATGCATGTTGGATGTGGCTTAGTAGGCCGATTATGTTGACCATAAGCATGCGAAACACATTATTTAAAGAACTTGACTTTTCGTAATAAAATTGAACAATTTGTAAACGTTGTTCAGGCGTCTTTTCATGATGAAAGGCCAAACAATACTAAAACGACTCACGACCTCTACTTGGATCACCTGTTATATTACACTGTTAGAGTACATCACTTTATACTACAATAAGAAATTAACTAAAAATAACCTTTACAGGGTATAATTGTTTGATTTAACACTTATAATTTCTATATTTAGCCATGAGTATGCACAAGCAACTGTCTACAAGCGTTTCGACAAATTAATTACACAATTTTCGCAATCACCCATCTAATATTTACTTCCCTCACTACATTCAACTAATATTTCTACCAAATGTATTTTTATGAAATAAATGAATAAAAATAAATATAATCACGAAATTGTTGAATGGGTGAGGTAAAAGTGCAGCGACGTACCTATTAATGTAGATATTGGCGCACACACACTCTGCATCTGCTTCCACTTTGTTGCATTTTTTCAGTTTTTCTTTTGTTTGCATTACAAAAAATAATAAGTGGAAAATTGCAGGTGGATAGGTGTGTTGGCGACAACTGATATGTAGACAGGCGGCAGCAGGCAGCAGGCAGCAGACACCTGGTGTCTGGCATCTGGCATCTGGCATCTCACTGCTCTCTCAGTGTCTCAGTGAACTTGTCAGTTGCAATAGTCTTTGCAGCGTTGTTACGTTGCAGTTCATTGTTGTTGTTGTCGCTGCTGAAAACTTGATTGCATTGCATGCCATAAGCATTTTGCTGACTTGTGGTGCGCAAGTGTTTTTGATGTTTCCGAAGCTTTTTCGCTAGCACACACATGATCCGCTTGCTTGCATGGTAGGCAACATACTCGTACGTTTGTGCGTGACGCCACCAGCAGGCGCTACACTGTAAATGCATTAGCAGCAACAACAATATGGTAGTAAAAAAATGCAATTTCAAACTGAGCGATTATTGCTCGCAATTTATGACATGCGCCATTAGCGCCGCTGCACATACACGTAAATATTTAGTAGTATCTAAATTGTTCGTTTTTTGAGTAATTATTTCGATATTTGATTTCTTATTGTACTTGTAAGTGTGGGCATAAAACATTTATTATATACATATGTACACGTATGCATTATTTGTATGCTGTTATTTATTATCTGATGATTTGAGATTTTTTTTATTCAACAAATGGCGCCATAAGAAATTTTAGGCATTTGTTAGCAATTACAACTTCAATACATTCGAAGCGTGTGGGAATTTGTGTCGTGAATGAATGCATTTCATTTAGGTGCTTCATTAACGTTTTTCGCTCAAGTAATTCGTTTAATTAAAATATTAATTTGTTTCTTTTTCCTCACTGATTTGTTGTTGGTATTGCGGAAATGCAGAGGCTTTCAAGTTGCAGGTAACACGAGCAGCGGAATTAGTGTTTATCGAATTTTCAAAAGCAAAAGAGAACTTAATTTTTCATTCAAACATTTATGGTACCTTCCCTAGCTCCGTTAGGGAAACAATGTGCAGATTTAAATATCATTTATCAAGCAGCAGATGTCATTCTTTCATTCCAGAGATAACTCGTTTCGTTGCTTGTGTGGCACGTAGCACCGTCTTGTTGAAAGTGAACGTTGTCCAGATCAATACTTCAGTCATAAACAATCATTAATCATCTCTAGACAGCACAATTCATTCACCGCAACTCTTGCTCATTTTCGAAAAAGTAAAGTCCATTCTGCGACTTCTCCATATTGAGTTAGCATCTTTAAGGAACGACTCTCCAATATTGAGCTTACAAGGGGAGGGCGACAAGGCCAAACTTTTCCATGATAGCAAAAATGGAAAGGACTTATTCATTGACATTCCTTATAAGCTCGTCCGCCAACTCATTACCTGGTTTTTTGCTATGTCCAGGCACCCATACTGTAATCAGAGAGAACTGCTTAGCCAATACGTTAAGTGAACTGCACAGTTCTCTACGGTTTTCAATTAACTATTACAGATTCCAGGGCTGCTAATGGTGGCCACCATACTGTTATCTAGTTTTAATAAAAAAAATGTAGCTAACGCGCCAACATATTCGAGCGATTATCTTTTACAACTTTCGACGTGCATTAACTCAGTAAAAGTTCTTCGATGAACTTAATTCAATTTTTGGCAATGAAGGCCATCATGGACCAGTGTATATTGATGGTAAGATAAATTCAATCGAAATCGTAGATCACTGCAAGACGAATTTCGTCCAGGTCGTGCAAATATATATTGCAAGATTATCCTGTGACCTTTCGTGAGATTCAGACAACTATAGGCAATATTGGGACCAATATACATTCAATATTGCATAAACAGTTGATTGTAATAAAAAAATTTCACGGTAGATTCCACACAATTTGTCAATCGCAACAACATCAGTCATCTTTATAGATGTTTAAAGATGAGTCGAATCCAACAAAAATTTTTCACTTCGCCTTTGAAACATCCTTTACTACCATTGTCAGTGGCTCCGCTTTTGTATTCCCTAACGGAGGAAATCACATGAAGGAGAGTCGCTCTATCTTAAACCTCGTTCGTTATCGGACGACTCGTGGAGATCCTTCTCGATTATGAAGAGGCATTTGTTCCGAGTTATATTACATATTCGTATAAGTTTCGCTATGATACCAAATTCATACTTAACTTGATATAACAAATGAAAAGACCTGCAGTTTATACTAAGCCGCCTCGAAGCGGCTGATGGATTTTTATAAGGAGCCTTTATTTCATGTCAGAAATACACTCGGAGGGGTTGACATTTTGCTGCCGAGGGGGACAATAGGACTTTATCACTTAGGCTGTTAAAAGTGGCATCTAAAATCTAAGGCTTCTTCGAACGCGGGATATTTAAGCTTACCGAAATACGCAGAAATGCCATCCAAAAAACTTAAAAGTATATCTTTGATTAATGTTTGTTGTTAATTGACAAAAATATAATAGCCGAGTAACAACAGCTGTTTGGTGCCAATTCCAAATACCAAGTATAGCCAGGTCCTTCTCTACATGGTCTTTCCAACAGAGGGTAGGTCTTCCCTTCCTTTGCTTCCACCGGCGGGTATTGCATCGAAAACTTTCAAAGCTGGATCGTTCGATCGGCTGCGATATTTGCCGTTACCAACTCGCAGAGAACCATTACGCGCCATATAGCAGGACGGGAACCATAAGCGACTTGTAGAGTTTGATATTTGTTCGAAGAGAGAGGACTATACTTTTCAGTTGCCTACTCGGTCCAAAATACCACCTATTGACAAGAATTATTCTGCGTTGGATTTGCAGGCGGACGTTATTATTGGTGTTGATGCTGGTCCCTAGATAGACCAAGTTATCTACAACTTCCAAGTTATGACTGTCAACAGTGACATGAGAACTGAATTGCGAGATATTTTGCCTTACCCTCTTTCACTCTTAGACCCATACGCTTTGCATCCTTCTCCAGTCTGGAGAGGGCAGAACTTGCGACGCGGTTGCTGAGGCCAATGATGTCAATATCATAGGTGTACTCCAGCAGCTGTGCACTCTTATTGTAGATTGTTTCTTCTGATGGACATACGCTGCAATTAGACTTAAGGAACGGTTTCTAGCGACCTATTTTTTTGCAAGCCTAGTCGAATTGATAGATAGGTAGTCGCTCACCTGGCATTTTACTATCCAATCATTACAAAGGCATTTAAAATTTTTTTTTATAAATAAAGAGAGGAGAAAGCATCATTTACGCATAAAAAACATATTTATAGAGAAGCCGTTACTTGAACTAAATTTATTCATTTCAACTAACAAAACTTCCTTCTATTTCTACTCCGTGCTAACTAAAGATTTCATTCCAACGTCTGCAGGTATTTTCTCAACTAGTTTTATTTATTTTTTTTTAATCTTCATATGTTTGAAATATATGCTTGTACGCGCGAATGCTTCACTCCATATTTATCAGATTTTCCCTTGTCCTTTGACTTTCAAGTGGATGCATCATAAAATTCTTTATACACATGCAATTTTTGTTCCACATTTTGTTCACTTTTTTTGGTTTTTTTTTTTTTTTGTTTCCTTCATACGGAATTCTCTTGCACATAGCAAACCGTTGGATTTTTTGTAACTTTTTATTTTTATTTTTAAACGAAAGTTGTGTGTGGAAACTTGCCAGAAACGCTTTGCGTAGTAGTGGAGTACTACACACTTTTCACAATGAGTAAAAAATTATGTAAGTTAGCAGATTTAATAAATAATAAACAAAGGAAAATAAAATAAAATTTTCAGCAAAATTCAATAGTATCAAGAAAACTTTTGTGGAAAGTTTTTTCATGAAGCGGTGTCTTAAGGAATTATTAAATTTTAAGAGGATTTAAAAGTTAAAGTTTATGCGTGCGAGTTTGAATATTCAATATGTATTTACATTAAAGTTTTTAAAATTAAATTCAGGGAATGAGATTTTTTGTAATAAACAAAACTAGAAAGAAGTGCTATTCTCGGCGATGCCGAAGTCTTCATACCTCTTCATACTATTCATATTGTATCATTTAGGAATAAATATTAATTATCACATCTGAAAAACTGATGGAAATCCAATTTTAATAATTTTAAGTGACAACTTTTTTTTTGCATAGCATGTAGAGTACTACAGCTCATGCTTGTGGACATTTGTTTTTACCCAAAACCTCATGTCAGAAAATATCAGCTGTATGGAAGATGTATGACTGAGTCGCAGTAACACATACAATCGTGTTGGCTACCGCCGCTTTGTTGTTCTTCAAGTGAGTAATTGCTTTTCAGATTTGTGACCGGATGGTAGAGCATTGATTCTAATATCAGCGATTAGGGACTGTTTCGTACATAAACTTAGTATACCTAAGTAGTAAACACACTGTAACATATATATTCTGGTATGGAATCATTGTTAGGGATGTCAGTGTATATTATTGTTGGTACGGTTACTTATTTTGTATGTATGGTATATGGCAAATATACATATGTATATTATTAGGCTATTCCATTAACTTTAAATTTAAGTCGCTGCTTACGCCTGCGCGCGTTATTTTCATTGCTGAGTAAATTCATACTCTCCAGCTTATGTCTCTCGTGCTTTAACATTTATGTATGTATGTGTGCACACAAGAGCATACGCAAAATTGTATGTACTTATGTATGTTAATATATTTCATGTGAACTGGCTCATATGTATGCTAGAATAGATAAGAATTACTGGGATAAGTATAATGTATATAATGTCGTTAGGTAAAATTATGAACATTGAAGAAATAAAGAATCAGAGTTTAAGTGACATTGAAAGAGTGTGGTTATTATTTTATGCAAATTTGCTACACCTTCGGCATCGGTCCCTAGATCACATTTTATATATCGCAACTGTTGGTTTAGTTGAAAGAACCTCCGTGACGTTGGAGCTGGAAGCATCGTGCAAGATGTGACGGCTCAATCAACTTAAGGCCGGACACTCGCAAAGATAGTACTCCAAGGTTTCTTCATCGTCTGCACACCGCCAATTCTACTAAACTAGCTTATGGAGAAAATATTATCAAAGGTAGATGCCCGTTCACACACCCCTAAGAATGGTAAGTCTTCTCTTGTCTAAGGCAAATTCGAGTGTGGTTTGTCTACTATACACACTACCTAACAATACTTTCATGGTACGTCCTATGTTGGACGAGTTCCTTTACCTTGATCGATTTTAAACTACATTTGAAGGGTCTGGAGCAGTCGATGGTGACAGTTTCGCTAGCGCGGGCTAGCTCTTACACTTTTCATTGCCTTCTATATACGTGTGCCGTTGGTGATCTTCATTGTGTTTTCAAACAAAAATTTGTTAATTGCCCCTTTGCATATTCTCTTGCATCAAGGCTTTATGTTGACGCAATTAATTACTTCCATTGCCGCTTGGCTCTCCAGCAGAAACCTGATAGATTAACCCGTTAAAGCGATTACCCTTCAGTCACCAACATCTGATCAGCCGGCGTTAGTTTCCGAGAGAAAGGTTTTGGGAACGGCAAATGCGGCAGCCGATGGATTAAAGATCTTGATGCGCAAATCAAGAAACATCGGCTGCGCTGGCTAGCTCATGTGGTCCGGATGGATAAGAATAGTCCAGCTCTGTATTCGAAGCAGTACTTGCCGGTGGAAGCAGAGGAAAAGAAAGATCTCCAACTTCATTGGAAAGACCAGATAGAGAGGGACTTGGCTCTACTTGGTATCTTCAATTGGCAGCAGGAAAAAGTAATGCATGACCATGTTATGAATTCGGTTAAAATCGCGTAAGCGGTGTCTATGCAAACCTCAACGTGCTCTTGAGCTCCTACCCGGCTTGGAATAAAGAGTTCTAGTCAATGAGTTTAAAGCTTCCTTCGTTATTCGCATGGTCACAGAAGTGATTTCGCCCCTTAAATTTGTGCCTAATCATCAATTGCAAATTATTGCTCACACCCTCCAAAGAAAATTTTACTAAATTTGCTGAGCTCATTAATGAAAATCGATTTCACCATATGCAGTTGTGTATATGTATACGTATGTAAGTATGTATTCCTCTGTTGAGCTAATTAAGTCATTTGTTAAATTTCAAATACAAATTAATCAAAGTCACGAAAGTAAAGTCTTAAACAAAATCGACCGATGAAGTGAAGCAAATCAATTCAGCGAACACACACAATCAATTTTATATGTACACGTATGTATGTATGTAAGCATACAAACACATCGAAACAAATCAAACTGCAGTTCGTTTGTTTTTCCTGATTTTACACTTACCATACATATTTCTTTTTTACTATTTTTTGTTTTCATTTTGTCTTGAATGATTTAGAATTCCTTTTTCACTTTTCATTTCCTGCCTTTCATCAACGAAAACGATTTAAATTAAATTCCAAATTACATTCACGACAAATGGCGAGCGAGTAATATAATATACCTACTTACTAACTTGTGTGCATATGTATGTATAAACGTGTATGTGTATTTGTATGTATGTATGAGCATATTGAACGATTTACTTGTATTGGATGAGTGCATAAGTTCGTGCCCGATTCGGCTGGATGCCGTACGAATCGTTTGAGAGTGGCGCTCGTGAAAGAAATATATACATATTATATATCGTTGGAAAGGTGACAGTCCGAACTGTAAATCAAGCATAAAATAACTTCATTTTGATTTGAGTTGCTTAGTGAAAAGACGCATGGAAGATGAACAACGAAAAAGATCATATGCGTCATATTATGTTATACGAATTCCGCAAAGGAAAAACAGTGGGCGCTGCAACTAAAGATATTCGCGAAGTTTATTTGGACCGTGCTCCAGCACTCCGCACAGTAAAGAAATGGTTCGCGATATTTCGTTCTGGAGATTTTAACCTCGAAGATCAACCTTGCAGTGGACGGCCTTCTGAGCTTGATGACGATGTTCTAAGGACTTTAGTTGCGAATAACTCACGTATTTCGACGGAAGAGGTTGCCAGTGAATTGAACGTCAACAAATCAACTGCGTTTCGTCGTTTAGAAAAGGTTGGGTACACTTTGAAGCTCGATACATGGGTGCCACATCAGTTGAGTGAAAAGAACAAAGTGGACCGTATGTCAACGGCAATTTCTTTGCTTCGACGGATCAAAAACGAACCTTTTTTGGATCGGCTCGTGACTGGTGATGAAAAATGGGTCCTGTACAACAATGTTCAACGCAAAAGAACATGGAAACAGGCACACGAAGGGGCGGAACCGATGTCGAAAGGTGGATTGCATCCGATGAAGGTACTGCTGGGCATTTGGTGGGATATCCGAGGCGTGATCTATTTTGAGCTCTTGACAGCTGGAGAAACGATCACTGCCAACAAGTATTGTCAGCAATTGGTCGAATTGAAGAAAGCAATTGATGAAAAACATCCGATTTTGGCCAATCGCAAAGGAGTTCTTTTCCATCATGACAACGCCAGGCCACATGTTGCAAAACCGACCCTGGCCAAACTGAAGGAGATGAATTGGGAAATCATGCCGCATCCCCCATATTCACCCGACATTGCACCTTCTGATTATCATTTGTTTCGATCGCTGCAGAACAATTTGAATGGAAAAAAATTTAAAAATGTGGAAGACGTCAAAAACCACCTTGACACCTTTTTCAACGAGAAACCGCGCGATTTCTATGAATCAGGCATCCGTAAATTGGTTGAACGTTGGGAGTGGATTGCCGAACATGCTGGCGAATACATAATTGATTAATAAAAGCGCTTTCTTCAAAAAATTTCAATTTTAGTTTGCACTTGAAATCGGGCACGAACTTATGCACTCATCCAATATTCACTGCTACTCAAGCGAAATGAACAAAATTGGAAAAAAAACATTTCTAATATATTATATAATATAATATAATAGTATATACATACATACATATATACATACATATTTTGTTCACATTGAATTTCCTGGCTCATTTAACACGGAGTGAGAGCAAGCAAAGCATGTTTCTCTATCCAATCCTAAATGACAACGACAAACGACGAACAACAAAGCGAAATGCGTACAGATGACAAGCAGAGTTTTGGCCAAGCTGCGAGGCGAAGAAAAACTTTGAAAAGGTGAAATGTGGTAGGAGGAGAAAAATGTAAAAATGACACTCGCACATATATGCATACACATATTAATACAAAAAAATATTATAAAACTTTTGCAATATTTCTAAGCACGTGCTACCACAGCCCTCACCACAACGCAGGCGAAAGCTGCTACGTTCCTACTCTATCTCACTCGCCCTCTCTCCGCCGAACTAATATAAATTATAAAATCGACTTTTAAAAATATAAGCACAATTGCATTTAATATCTTGAAAGTATTTATGTATATATGTATGTAATTAGGTAAACATTTTTGTTCAAAAATTTTATAAAAAATTTTTCTCGGAATGCGGCGTTGTGTGGTACTCGCACATCACTATGAGTGATTGATACGATTTGGAGGAAAATGTGTGTAGCGTTTACGTCATTGATGCATCGCTCTAATAAATTAAATTGCGGTAGACGCAGAAGAATCTTCTACAATATAACCAGATAAAAGGAGCGAATAATTTGAGGGGATTTTGAAAAGCGTACGATAAGCGCAAATGATAGAAAGAGTGTGCTTAATTAAATTTCATGGTTGTATAAAACTAAACATGAAAACTCTACTCAAACTAGACTCTAAAAAGCTGTCATAATGATTTAAATGTAGAATTCTAGCAAGTATTCGTATTGTTGAGTTGTAACAACGTTTCTCATCTGAGGGGCTCGTCTTTAATATCTTAGGGAAATTTGAGTATTATGCTCGTGGAGAGTTTAAAAAAACTTACTCATGCAACAAATGAAATGTCATATCGAAAGTCATTATAGCAGATAGACAAGGTTAGGTTGAAAGTGATTGCCGGGCATCACCTACTGAAAGCCCCAAACACTCCGATTATGATGACACTAAAGTTTCTTAGAGCCTCGCATTCACTAGTCAAAGCAATGTGTGAGGTTTGCGAACCCGCTATTCCGCTCAAGTCTCTAAAGGTTGCCTACTTCTCCAATGTGTGGACAAAAGAAGTTCCTTAAGGTTACAGATTCTTATTTATCACCACAACTTCTGAAGACGCTCAACCTGTCTGTATAGTTGCAAATATATCTTTGAAAGCTTTTGTGACCTTATTTTATTCATGCTTGCCACATTATTCTGGTCACATTGCGACTTTTAACATTTTTTCACCTTAATTGGGCACATTTGATGAATATTTATCTTATAGTGAGCTTACAAGCAGAGGACTGCATGCCCACACTCTTCCATGATGACGAAAGTCGAAGATACGATTTTTTGAGAGTACCATTAATCCTCATATACATATACCCGCCAATTCCACCTGAAAAACACTAAAGTGATCCGGTAAACGAAAAAATCTGTTAATTCCAAGCTCCTTTTGGTAGAGCCCGCCACCGACCAATGTGGATAATGCATATAATAATGAAGCGAGGCTGCATTTTCTGTCATTTTATGTCATCCCATGGGACTTTATCCCAGATAGCTAACTTTAAATTAGTTATGAAATCATAGAAAGTTACGCAGTAGACCGTTATTTCTAGTAAACAGAACAAGTGGACATAAATGACCGTAGTTGGTGCAGTCCGTAAAGCTCCATTAAGACATAAGAGTGTTCAACTCTACACTCTAAGGAATTCAGACACGGTTGAGAGTTTTGGCCACCAGTTTACTCTTGCTCTCTTGCGAGTTATGAAGTGCTTAATTCTCTGTCCAGAATGAGGCCCACGTCTTATGTCGACTTAGTAATGGGTAACTCTAACGGCACTAGTATTGAAAACTTGTAAGATTTACATTTTCTAATAAGATAACGACCTCTGTTTTTGGACTTGACTCAATATGCCAAGGAAGGGTGGGCTAGATACTTCCACTCTTTATTTGAAAAAATAAGGTTTCAGACTACAATTGGACTTTCAACATCTATACTTAAGAGTAAGCAATTAGTGGATAAGATAATTCTGTGACTCAGCAGTATATTTAGTGGGTTCCAGGTCACAAGGGAACGTGATATATAAAACAATAAAGGCTCTGTACAAGGAAGCTGTGAGGCGGATCGGGACGAGATGGATTGATTTAGAAAACTGCAAAATCGACAAAGATTTTGCTCACGCGTTGTCAAAAGTATAACAGCCGTTGGAATACCAACTCAACTTCTTCCGACCTTCTCTTAAATACCTATTAGAAACCCAGTAGCTGCGCTGTTCAGAGAACTGGATATAAAGGCTCCATTGAGCTTCGTCTCGAAAAAGATTGTGCTTTCGCCACCTGACACTGCAAAGGAACAGCAAGTCTATGTAAGGAGTAGCAGCAAGTCAACGAAGCCTAACGTTACCATACGAGAAAAATTAATTAAGGCAGCGTCCGTTCTCTAGAGGTACGGCTGAGAACGGCCGTTAGTCCTGAGGTAGACGACTTGTTTCATAAATGTGTTCAAAATCTAAACCTCTTGCGAGAGGCAGAGAGGCTTGCGCTAAGTTTGGGATCCGGCAAGTAAAAATCAGACCCAATGAAGAAAAACATAACAGACTCGGATAATATAATATTAACATATTGAAAAGAAAGAACACATATTTTCTGCAGCATTTTTGTTCACCGTGATGAGTTTGGTACAGCAGCGAATTCATTATCTCTAATGATGGTGAGCGGTGATTTTGACCCTTGGCCCGTCCACATATTCTACCTCTCCAAACCTGTAGTTCGAATCAATGTACCCAAACTTAAACAAATATATGGTGGAAAAATTCTGTACGAAAGCTCGTACCTTTTAAAAAAAGACGAAAGTCCCGAAAAAGATAGAGAGAAAGCAATATGTGTGTAATTCAATATTTCGTCAGAGAAACTTTTTGATTGATTACTTTTATAATTTCTTTCATTAACAAACACATTTCGCCATAATTATAAGCTATCGTTTAAATTTTTTTCCCCAAAACTATCATACACTTGCCATGCACACATGTTCGTTTTCATTATTCACCGATATTTTTTACACATAAATATATTGAAAAAATCTCCACCCAATACAATGGCTGATGATGAATTGTATAATTGAAAAACTTTTAAGAACATGATTTTTCATTTTTGGCAGCTAAAATCTTACAGCACAACAAAATAAAGTAAAAACGAAACACTATAGGTACAAACCAGCAAACCGACGATGAGAGCAAGAAACCAAAGCCACACATATTGGGCACTTATTTCCGAGAAGTTTCTTCTTTATCTTACCGCAGTCTCTGCTGCTCGGCAGTGAGTTTGTAAAATTCATTAAAATTTCATACTCATTAAGAATTCCTTTTCTTCCATTAATACTCAGTTATGTATGTATGTACATATGTATATATAGTGTGAGGGGAAGAGAATGGCAAAAATGTTGCAGTATTACATTTACAAAGAAATTTCCAAGCGAATACACGCGTTGCAGTTGAGTCTTATTTTTAAATGCATTTCTACGTATTTACAAAACAGTATTATACAATTGGTTTCACCTTTATTCATTATGTATTTTATGTGCTTACTGCACACAAGCTTGAGTATTTTCGAAATCCATTTGCTTACTCGTGTCTTCTGATTGTGGTTATACCTACTTGCTCATGATCTTCATTTAAATAAACTTCAATGAATTAATACAACAACCACAACAGCCGAGTGGATAGTATTGCATACTGTCATCTTGTCCATTTCATCCATATTTCGATGAACCTGATGTATGGTAAGTGTTGAAGATTTTACACATATTTCCCCAAGAATCGTACCAACAGCTTAACCAGATCACCAAGCCAACAGAAACACCATTCAAGGGAAGTATGTTGATGGTCAAGTAAATTAATCGGTTATGAAGATGATGATAAAGAAACTGAAGACCCAGAAAATACCACTAGATACGAAAGACACACTGAAGAAGATAATCCATTAAATCCTTAATCTAACTCAGATGATGATGATTTACAACCACTGACTAAATTTAGGAAAAATTCTTCAAAATTTACTCATAATATGATTCCTTCACATATGTATATGTAGATTAACCACTAAGTTAATTTAGTAAGTTAATCAAAGATGATCTCGGAAACCAATGATCACAATAAGTAATAAAATCTTAAAACCCATTAGCAGGAATGAGCTGTTGGCTCATGTGTCTATAGAACCTTTGTTTGTCTTTACGCATTCCATGCGTATTCCTGAGATTAAATAAAAAACTTCTCATGAAAGCTCATCAGCCGATCGGAGGTGGTTAGGAAAAATCCATAAGTCCTTCATTTGTTAGACGGGTAGATCCGCCGAAAATCTCTTAAACAATTTTGAAGCGACAATTATAGATAAAAGATCATCGCTAGTCGCTTGGAAATTTCAAAAAAACAATGACAAAACATTAAGGACCACCGTTTAAATGGGTTTCTGTGCTCGGAAACATACAGTGGAACTACTCTTATAATTGATCATTAAATGTACTATGTACACTCTTAATAAAAAAGTTGAGCCTCGCAAGAAATGTTAATATTTACTGCCTAAGTAGTATTTTTCGTAACTATTTGCTACTATTTATTAAAAAAAAAGCCTTTTAAATTGTGCATTGAACACTCAACCTAATAAACTTCAAAGTTAGTTTTTAGCGGATTGTGTATGGCAGCTCACATTTTTTACTCACAGCTGACTGTTGGGCCTCGATCTTGTAGTTTGAGGTGGCAACAAAACCTAATCGAGGCTCAAAGATAAAAGATAAGTGAGTAAGTTTCATATCATATTCGTATTATCTTTGCTAAGGTGGAAATAAATGAACTATTTTTGAAACAAGAAAACATATGTTGTTTCAAAAATGGATATGCAGAAAGGCTAGAGAGTTTATTAGAAATTTCAGGAATGCGAAAGTTGGTAAGATAGAACTTTTTTGTAAATATACTGCTCTCAATTTTCAGAAGATCGGAGTTCTGTTCTTATTTACCTAGTCACACCAGAGTTTACCCGTGACCCGGAATTTAAAAATGCAATTAATAATGTTTTGAGTTGGTTTTTTAAGATATTTATTTTATAGTAATACATAAATTGTTAAATAAAATTCATTTAACACTTACCAGCTGTAACATGCAATGCTACGCTGTCGCACATACTCATTGAATGTATGAAAAATTAATTACATCTTTTTATCATAACTTTATTTACTCAATACTTATGGGAAGACAACAATTTTTGTTTTACCATTGACACGTTTTTAGCGAATTTCAAGTAGATCAAACCATAAACAAGATTTCTTCGAAAAGGTCAGTCCCTTGTCCACTTCCCGAAAAATGTTTTTGCGTAAAAACCATAGAAGCATTCTGTCGAAATGATTAATGTTTGGACAAATTTAAGCTATAATCTCTTCCATTGCCGAAAACCATTGTTCTAATATCTCCGAACCCCGCTTCAATTAGTTGATGCAGCTGCTGGTCACTGATACTGATACTGATACCGCTGTAAGGTTCCTGTCTTCACCTTCTCAAATGCTGTATTACGTTTACGTAAGAGTTTGTTAAGATTCTTTCTACATTTCATGGCCACTTGACTAGAGAAGAGTTGATGGCAGTGCTTCCGCTACCACGATAGTAGCCGACTGTTGTACTTTTAAATTGAACTTTAATTTGCTCTTGAAGGTAATTTTGTCAAGTGGAGAGACGTCGTAGAGTAGGATTGGTCTAACTATCGCTGTTTAGATCCAGTACACAACACTCGGTCTTAGACCCCATCTCTTTAATATCAAACTTTGTGTATGGTAAATCAAAAGATAAATAAACATTTTTGGAGTAGATCGATGGCGGGTCCACTTTTCGGAAGAAAAACTACTCAACATATCAATTTAGGCAAAGAGTTCCCCGTGTACTAAACTTCATGTAAATCGAACAATTTAAAAATCAACTTGATGTTTTCGAAAAAGACGGTCCAAGGTCCACTCCCACTTCCAAAATCCAAGTTTCAGGTCTCTACGATTAGTGGTTTAGGCTGTGCGTTGAACCGTCAGTCATTCAGAATTAAGCTTTTTATATATATAGATAGAGAAAAGCTAGTTAGCAAGGCTTAACTAAAAGGTTAAGTTTTCTGGGGAATCACTCCGAACTTTCCTGAGCGAATCATCACAATACCAAAAAATATAAAATAAATTATTTCAACCGAAAATATTAAGTGATGAAGCAATAAAACTACTCTGTGTTTTTTATTGAAGCAATTCACTTAGCATCAGATTTAGAAGTTCATACACTGAGTTAATTAACTACGAATCGGATAATTACTTAATCAAGCTCTCACACACTCATTTCATATTTAAAACTTTTCATAAAGCAAAACAACAAACAAAAAAAACTTAATTGACCCTTTGCTAAGTGCTTAAACATTATTAAAATAGCACGTGTTACACATATGTACGTGCATGCATAAATTTACACGTACATACATATGGCAAGCACATACGTGTATGCCTCAACCCACATAATGTTATAAGGATATCCTTAAAATGTACGACGCTTACCTATATTCGCATGTAGTGCTGTTGGTAGTGTGACAGAAGACAGCAGACAAGCGCGATTTAATTAAAATTTATTTTTATCTCACTTTCACTTTTGAATTTCCTCTATCATGTGCTCTTTTGTAAACATTTTCCCCATCCTTTTTTCATATTTTTGCAGGAAAAAGGCGATGGTCAGCATGGAAGGTCAATTTTTGGTACGACAAACATATGATGATGAAATCACATACAATCTCATTGGCGCTGCGGTGGAAATTTTAAGTAAGTATAAGCCGCCTATAAGCATAAGTGCATTTGTATGTACATAGTGTACATACATATATGCATATTTTTGCAAAATTAATGTTAATGTAATTACATAAGCTATATGTATACATATACCATTACGAGACACACACACATATACGTGTATATACATATTATAAACACATTCACAATTCGTACATTAAAACTCGCTGCTTTCACATCAACAGACAATGTCGCCATTTATTACAGCTATTCTGTGGAAATTTTCTGCTTTATTTTATTATTTGTATCTTTTCTGCTCTTTGTTTTCCTGCAGATATACCAGCGGATGATATATTAGAACTTTTTGGTAAAACCTTTTTCGAGTTCTGTCAAGATTCAGGTTACGATAAAATTCTGCAAGTGCTTGGCGCCACACCGCGTGATTTTCTCCAGGTGAGTAAAAAAGCGAAAACCAACAATTTTTATCAGTTGTGTTGCTATTCTTCGTTTGTTTGTTGTCTAAGTTTCTTTGCTAGCGTACACATTGTTAATTTAATTTGCTTTGTTTCTGGTTATCGTCCAATAATTGGGTTGGGTTGTAAGTTGATTAAGTTTTTGTGGAAGTTATTGAAACGAAGCAGTGGCATGCTTTAAGTATTTTGAGGAAAAAGTGAGAATTTCTAATTCATCGCCTAATTTGGAGTACTTTCGGTAGACAAAATTAAAAAAGAATAAAGAATAATTTAGGTGTTGTCCTTCACGAACATCCCGTGTTAAGCATCAGCTCGTAATTAGCTCAAGTCGGGACCATAGCAATTTTTGTTAAGACTTTATTCCCCATTAAAAGTTGCATACCATCCCGGTTTGAAAGCGTTCTGTTAATTAATGCCTAATTTAATCGATTTTGAATCAAGTGGGGTGTGGAAAGTTATACAGGATAAAAGAGTGTTTGCATATTTAATTATTGAACCATCTGGGTTTTAGTACTTTGGGTGGGTGGGTGTAATTTTGATCCGATTTCAACAACTGTTATTGTACAAATCATCTATACATGTGACCCAAGGAATGTATGAGGCAAAATTAATCAAAATATTTCAGACCTTACTTGAGTTACGGTATACAAGGACGGGTGGCCGAGCAGATGAAAAATACAGCTAAATCGTTTCATCTTGTCTTTCCATAAATTTAATATATCATATATAGAGTAACACATCTCGTGGTTTTAAAAGTACAGGACAGTATTTTGCCATCTGTCAAACTTAACTGTCTAACAAAACATGTTCTGTTTTAGTTAAAGGTCAGGCATTTACGAAAACGGATGACTTAATAACCGCATTAAATAACGCATTAAATTTTTTTTAAACTTACTGCAGAAATGGCCCTTCAAACGTGCTTCGTGCTTTAAGAGGAAATTATGTTGAACATGATCACTTACGTTTATTTTCTAAACCTCAAAATAGATAACCCTGTATTATATGTCCTTATCTGTATCTTTTATTTTATGCCGTTATCTGGAACCGTAAGCTGAACAAATCTCCTCGTCTTTCGGCAGAGAATTTCTAAGCCCCCTTCAAGCCATTAGTGGGTCGTCACAACTACTCCCAGATTTCTGGCATTTTTCTATCTCACAAGATTCTTGTACTCCCTCGAGGACCTTTTTCGCTTCCTCCTTCGTTTTAAGCAAGACTTACTTGATCGCTACAGAAAGCAGTTGATTCCTTTGTGGTTTTGATATCTTGAATCATATCCTTTTATTGTATGTTTGTTTCTAGTGATCTTCGAAACAACCCGGTGTATGTACTAGAATTTTGTCAGAATATTTCTATGGTTTCTGGAAAGATTTGCGCGAAAATTATCTTGCGGGAGGCAGGCCAGTTATTAACCTATTGAAAGCGTATTTATGACCCGATTTTTTTTTTGAAATTTTGTACATATGTGGGTTTTTACTTAGATAGGAATACTATTCATTCTCTTGGTTCCGTTTACATTGTTGACATTTAACTCTAGGAAGTGTACCTGGGACCAACTGATTCGAAAAGGTCATATTTATAGTTCTTTCGCCTGAGATTCTTTTTTTTCTATGAATTGAACCGATCCCTTGAAATATGTACATATTTATGGTTCAATTTGGTTATATTGTCAGCTGATATGCCCGGAAAGGTAACAGGAACTAAGTTCTATATACTCGAAACATAAATAGTACTTTTGGGGGAAGGGATCACCGCCATTGCAATGTTTCATATATCAGAGGTTTTTCTACCGATACCCATCCTTTAAAATTTTTTACACATACGACAGACTCCTATTACTATGAAAAGTAATACTCGCATATGAAAACGCTACACCCAAAAAAGATAGTATAAAATATCCAAATTTGTGGTGAATGCTCTGTTAAATTCTCAGAATGAAATGTATCAATTACAAAAATTATTTCACATCTCTCACCATACTAAGTTGTTTTTTTTTATCATGATTACACAGAAAAGTGCTTTCAAAATTTAGTTTGCTATGATAGTCCTAGTAAATAAGGCAATTTTTCAAATTTACGCTTTAAAATTGTTAGATAATTTGCACGTCAAGTCTACTATTTAAATACATAAGTAGGCAAATGAATATAAATACCTGCTCATGTTGATTACATAAAATATATATTACGATAATATTTATTCATAATAGTCATAGTTCGTTGTTCTCTGTCTTCTCTGCGGAGATTCACCACTGTTTATTTAATTTATTATGCGTATTAAATACACCACAAAGAATTGCTTCCCCAATAACTCACAGTCATACATATCTACAAATGTTGTATTTGTATTGTACTTCCTGCAACAAAAGCCTCAAAACCAATCCTGTCACACCATTTCCATCATTCTCAGTCATTTTGTCAATGCATCCATCCTTTCGTTAAGTAGACGCTCCATCAGATATTCACGGAGGTCTCACGTCGCCTTATCGCTACCATTCATTCAATTCTGTTGTTATTTACCGTAATGGAAATTTAAATTGAATTTAACTGCAATTTCACTTCAACTGTCCATTTATTATTTTATTACATTTTCTTCTTTCATATATGTATTTGCCCACCTTTTATGAGACACAGACATATTTACAAATAATAAAATCACATGCAAAAAAATATTTACTTTTCTTTTGCATTTTCCTGTAGAACTTGGATGCACTGCACGACCACTTGGGTACCCTTTATCCAGGTATGAGAGCACCTTCCTTCCGTTGTACCGAGAAAGATGGCTCTCTACTGCTGCACTACTACTCGGAGAGGCCTGGGTTGGAGCATATCGTAATTGGTATCGTTAAGGTGAGTACGTGTATGTGTGTGTTGCAATAAAAAATATTTCGCTATACAAAACTAGTTTAATGTTTAAGAAAAAGTAATTAAACATAAAATTAATTTAAATTAAGTAAACAAAAATTTAGAAAAATAAAAAAATTGTATAAATTAAATGAACACAACAAAATAGTATAAAATAGACCAAAAAATCAAATAAAAGAAAGTGAATTAAAATAATAAAATTAAATAATATACAATCAAATAAAACAAAATAAAATAAGATAAAATTAAACAAAAACAATGAAATAAAATAAAATAACATAAATTAAAATTAAATTACAAATTAAATTAAAGTTATTAAAATAATATAAAGAAGAAAATAAAATAAATTAAAATGAAAAAATAAGATAAGATAAAAAAAAAATGAAATTGAATTAAATTAAATAAAATGAAACCAAATAAAAAAAAATAAAATAATATAATATAAAATGAAATAAAATTAAATTAAATAAAAAAAATTAAACTAAATTAAATTATATTAAATAAAATAATATAAAATAAAATAAAATAATATAAAAAATAAAAATAAAATAAATTGAAATGAAAAAAATGAGATAAAAAAAAAATTAAATTGAATTAAATTAAATAAAATGAAACAAAATAAAAAAAAATAAAATAAAATAAAATAAAATAAAATCATATAAAATTAAGTAAAATAAAATTAAATCAAATAAATTTAAATAAAATAAAGTCACATTGATTTAAATAAAATAGAATTAAATTAAATTAAACAATTTAGTATAACATAAAAAGAATAAAACAAAATAAAATAAAATAAAATAAAACAAAATAAAATTAAATTATGTTAAATTAAATAAAATTAGATTATTTAACATAAAATAAAATAAAATAATGTCAAATAAAATTCAATAAAACAAAATAAAATAATATCATATAAAATTAAATTAAATTAAATAAAATAATATAATAATTAAATAAAATAATATAAAAAAAAAATAAAATAATATAAAATAAAGTAAAATAATATAAATTAAAATGAAATAAAACGAGTAAAAAAAATTAAATTGAATTATATTAAATAAAATAAAATAATAAAATAAAATAACATAAAATGAAATAAAATAAAACAATTAAATTAATTAAACTAAAATAAGTAAAGCAAAATAAATTAGAATAAAGTTAAATGAAATAAAATTAATTTAATTAAATTAAATTAGACAAAATTAAATTTAATTAATTAATATAAAATGAAAATAAATTAGTTTAAATTCAGTAAAATTAAATAAAATAAAATGAAATAAAGAAAATTAAAAAAAAATATAATAAAACATAATAAAATTGTATGTATACAATAATAGAAATAAAAAAAACTAATAGAATATGAAACAAAATTAAGTTAGATTGAACCTTTTACGAAAACGTGGCCAGAGGAGATTATGGTACTCATAATTTTCCAACTACTCAAGCGATTGGTAAATTTTAAATAGAAAGGACTGGATCTGTTACAGATAATGACAGGCCTGCGGCATCATCGCTTCGCTCGTTCTACCACAAATATTACTACTGTAAGTGAAAGTGTAGCCGAAGACCTGAATGTGTCATTTCTCGTCATTACGGCAAACTTTGCACTGTGACCCACACCTACATTCATATGAAGTCCAGCTCACACAACAACTGAAGCCAGCTGACCACTCACAACGTCGTACATACGCCGATTGGTTGCTTGAGCGTCCGGAGCTGTAATGGGACCTTACTTCTTTGAAAAAGACAAAGACGAGGCTGTCACTGTCAATCCGGAGCATTATGGTAGTATGATAACCGACATTTTTGGTCTGCAAATGAAAAACACGACGTCGACAATATGTGGTTTTTACAAGATGGTGTCACATGACACACAAGACGAGCGGATGTGGCTTTATTGAGAGAGAAATTTCCCTCATCTTCCGAGATCGTGTCAATTGACACCGTTGGACTTTTCTTGTGGGGCAACACGAAGGACCGTGTTTATACGGATAAATCTTTAACTCTTGAGCACGTGAAAACCAACATTCGTCAAGTTATGGCTAAGATACCGCCTAATATGTACCAAAAAGTGTTCGAAATTTTGAAAATATCTCGAGGCCGTCGTTTAAATTAGGTGTATAATGGCATGTAATGTCAAGGTTCAAACTAAAAAAAAAGGTATTTGATGAAATTTTTTTTTTTTTTGTTTTTGAAATCGCAAAATTGATAATCCTGTCAAAAATTAATTAAAAGAATAAAACAAAATTAAATTAAATTACTTGATTAAATTTTTCACATGGAATTTGAAGCAATAGGAGCTTATTTTATTGAAAAAAATATCAAGAAACAAAATGAAGGTGAGACTTGGCGCGAATCGCTATATAGGTAAAATTCATATTTTCGATCCATTGAGACTGTGGAACTATTTGATTCTGAACTCTCAAAACAAAAACGACTTCGTAGAATGAACATTTCAAAGACTTTCAATGATGACATCTATCTTCTCTGCCTTGACAAAAGAATCCTGTTAACTATATTTATAGCATTCCGAATGGCCGAGAAATAACAAAAACTTGCTGAATTCTCTCTTCCTGCGACCACATTCTATTTCCTTAATCCAAACGTAATTTTCATATACCAACTATGAACACAGCTTCCTAAGTCAACTCAATTTGCACTTATTCATAATACCAAGAAATCAATCGGAACATAATAATAAATCTCAACACTTTCACAAACTCGTTTAACATGCATTATTTGACTCGTATTCGTATTCAATAAAAATTTACTGCACATACTTAGATAAGATTATATAATATACATATATACATACATACATATATGCATATGTGTACATATGGAATAAAATTCCTTCAAATCGTTTTAGGCTGTGGCGTCGAAATTGCATGGTGTGGAGGTAGAAATTGAGATCGTTAAACGGAAAGGTGATCCTATTGATGAAGAGGACCGTACAGATGTGTTTACCCAGCAGCAGCAGCAACAACAACCAAGCCCACAACAACAACAACAACAACAACAACAATCGTGCAGCACAATAGCAAGTGAAAATGTACCAGAAGAGAATAACAATCACAATAACACCAATAATAATGCCAGCAATAACAATAACAACGAAACCGATGCAGATGATGATGATGATGTGGTTGTGTTATCAGCCTCAGACGTTAGCAATAAAAAGCAAGGTAAGCTAAACAAACAATAATGGCCAACATGCAGATATAGCAAGAGCAAATTTTGCATAAAAATAAATATGTATGTACTATTATATAGCCTGACCCTTAATTGTATTATCGAAGCGTGTTATAATTTTTAAATTAATATATTTCCTCCTTTTATAATGCACTAAATGAGATATATCATAAAAAGAACTGTTAAAGCTAATAATTCCGGGGGTCTTGAGAGTTATGAACGATTCCGCAAAACCATTTCTGCGATTAGCCTGTCTTTCTTCAATATATCTTTATAGGTATAGCGGAGTCAACTAAGAAATTGCATATTTGAAATTACAAGGTCTTTGTGCTTAAGCGAGGGTCGCGAGAGAGAGAGAGAGAGAGAGAGAGATTATACCGTTCCTTAATATATGTATGAGCTTCCAGATTAGTGATGATGAGAATTTGATGAGAATTCAATATTTGATCGTATACTTCGTTAAGGTACTTCTGATATAACCATTTCCTTTAGGAGCTGTCTATAGGAAGAAAAGTTGAAGTAATCTCCTGAATAATTTTTAGTTGGAAAGCTAGAATTTGCAGGGCAGCTACATTTTTAAGCTTCAAAAGCTTAACATTTCCCGTTGGAGCTGCTAGTAAGAGTACGAGGTGTAGTAATTTCATGAAGTGGTGAGATATGAATGCCTGACTTGCTTCTCATAGGGATGTCAGTGCGAGCAACGGAGTTCAAGAAACACATAGTAAGTCTTACTATATAAGGTTCTAGAAAACATTTGCCTCGCTTCAAGCTTACAGCATACCTAGCACTTCATTCGCATTCAAAACTCAAACTTCGATTGTTTGTAAAATACATTTTCTGCGGTGCTATGAACGTAAGGAATACATTAAGATGGATCTAATATTTGAAATTAGGAGAAGCGGACTATCGAATAGTCATCAAGCACTGGGAAAAGAAGGAAATCGGAATTGTAAATCGAAATAGTCAGTGTTAGTCGAGCTGAATATGACCATGATTGAAGGCTCGCACAGAGTTAATATTCTACTTTCAGATGATCATCAGAGACAAACACATGTACGGTATTTTTGTATGAAATTTATCACCGATGTATAATTTTCTAAACTATAAAGTAGGTCTTCAAATACTTTTCAGCGCTCTGAGGTTTTAAGCACTGCAGAACGACTGACTGATTTAGCAACAAATTATATTTTATAAGCCAATATTTTATTGTATATCTCATCCAGGTCATAGGCGGACTTAAGTAGTAAGAGTGTTTGACACCGTGTCAACGATATTCATAAATATTTTGGCTGAGTGATTAACACTGCGCACTGCCATTTAGAAGACCAGAGTTCCAGTCGTAGTACCATCAACATCTAAAAATTATACAAAATTAATTTCGGTAAATAAAAAATCAAGTTAATTTTCTAATTGCGGTCTCTACTCGGCGTGGAATGTGAACCTCTCCGAGTGTATTTGTGGCATTAAATAAAGGCTCCTTAGGAGTTCGGCCTCAAATCACTCAATCAATGTAGCGGTCACAAAACGCCAATTATATCTATTTGGAGCACCCCGTAAAATGGGGAGCACCCTAGTGGCGTGCACAACACTGTATGAACAAGACTGTGAGTAATCTTAGTGCTTAGGGCCAAATGACTGCAGATGTTGGCATGCATGACTGCCAGAAATGTGAGAAAATCTCATTTTACTAAACATACAAACACGCACACACATATATTGATGGCTTAATTGAATTAGACCAACAAATGGTTCAATCGATGTTTACGCATATTCATACATACCTATGTATATGCAGACCAACACACACACACACACACCCACACACCCTCATGCAAATTTCCAATTGCCCATCAAATATTTTAGGTAAATCTGGAGCGGAAGAAAAATGCTTGGGGCATCACGTACTTAATTCATTTTCAGCAAAATCATCTTTGTATACCGAAATCAATTAATTTCTAAAATATTCTATTTCCAACAACAAACAAATACACATACGAGTATGTACATACCAATGTATTCAAATATTTTCTCAATTTTCTTTCTCCAGCTCGTTGCCCTTTTGGTCGCACCAAAACTCCTTCAGTTTCCTCGATGAGTAGTAGTGGCAAACAGGCGGACAGCTTTGATGGTGACCCAGACAAACCGGAGCAAAAATGTTTACGTTTACTGAAGAACAAAAGTGACGACATCGAACGTTATGATCATGTACAGTTTCTCATACGTGAAATCGGTATTAGCAGCAGCAATGTAACAACAATAACAACAGGAGGAGGAGCAGCGGCAACAGCAACAGCTACAACATCGTTGGCCTCATCGGCGAGCGGTGGCGGCGATGAACAACGTACGATAGCCCTGTGCAAGGAGGAGGCCAAAGAGCCGCCGGATGAAGTTGATTTTTTGTGTGAAGGTGAGGAAGAGTCTGAGTGCACAAGCACTAGTACCGCTAGCAAAGATTTAGATCTGCCGGATGAAGTGTATTTTATAAGCGAAGGTGAGCACTGTGAATTGGCTATTACATACATACTCGTACGTACGAGCATAATGCGAGTAAATTCGAGCATCGTTAAATACAATAACTAAGTGCATAATGTGTTTTGCTTGCCATGTAAAGGTGTCGTTGTGAAATATTTTTCAAAATTATTTATTCAAAATTATGAAATGAAAAATTAATGCTTTTTGAAAATACATAAATTTAATTGTGATTAAAATTGTGCTTCCCATGCTTGCCCTTCATTTGGTTTGTATTAAACTGTATGTGATGTATGTATACTAAACTTTGTATGTGTGTAATTATTTCAAAAAACATTAGATTTTTTCTTGATTTATCTAAAAATTTTATATAAAAAAATCCGAGTCCCATATCATTAATGTATATTCGCCAGTGACGTCACTTAATATATTTTTCTCTCGGAAAAATTCAATTAAAAGCAAGAAAGAAGAGCTGTTCTCGGACATGTCTTTATAGTTATCATTACCAAATCAAATTTATGAGATTTCATTTTAAGGTTACATATTAATTCACAAAACTGTAAATTTGGAGACTATACCATATAAGGAAGTTTTCCGCTTTTTAATTGTTGTCGGTGACAATGTTTACTTGTATATACGTGTGTAGAATACAAAATAAATAAAAAAGTTGATACTTTAATAATGAGTTTTAATTCAAATATCTCAAAAAGTGAAAACAACACAATATCTTTTGAAAAAAGTGTTCTCATCTTCATGCAAAGATTTTTAAATCTCATTCTACGAATAGCCTAATTCATCAACTTATGATGTGAGATGATCTAGTTACTGGTTTCCAAAGTATACTGAGATGTGTTAGCAGATTTTACTCGCTGTGGTCAGCCAACAACAGTTTCAATTGAAGGGAAACATCGAATAAAGGAAAAAAATAGAAGCCGAAAATCTACATTTAAGTATGAAAGAGATGGCCGCTGAGCTTTCTCTGTCTCACGAATCAGCTCGTGCCATTTTAAATGAATGTTTGAGTCAGTTCCGACAGACCTGAGTTTTCTCCAAATACTCAATTACAGAGAAGTCGCAGAAGTCACCCTGAGATTATTTAACTCCGATATTTAATAAAGTAAATATGTTTAGTTGGTAAAGTATAAGAAAACTCATGACACGATAATGCACCATCTCACAATACTATCATTGTTAACGAAAAAAAAAGAAAACTGCACAAATACCATCGAAAAAACTACCGTATTCAATTGATAATCGATTCGAAGTATCCGTTTCCATTAAAAAGCATGTATAAAAGAGAATTCTCGTGGAGAACCGAAGTTCAATATTTTGGTAATTGAATTACTCGTTGGTATAAGTGTACTAAGTATTTCGGAAGGGACCTCCTCTGAAGGTGACACAATAAACTGTAACCAAGAATAAATATTTGGTGATTTGTTAACCAATTTCCGATAGTTCCCTGCCCGCTGTTTCTTGATTTGCTGAACTATGTCAATGTCGCCGTATACGAGTATCTCATATAGCTCATCATTCCATCGGCTACGTTAAACCTTTCTCTCGACAACTCTATCCCCCGCACCATATAGTAGGATGGGAATGATAAACTGCGGTCAGATTTATTATATTACTTGAAATGCTTTATTAATATTGGTTCGAAGTATATACATAAGTACCTGAAGAAGAAGTGATAGACCCTTGAAAATTTTTACCTATCCGGCGAGAATGAGGAGTTGAGTTGATTTGATCGCCTGTTCCTCTGTGTGTACGTAAACTGGTCTCTCAGTTATTGCACTGGTATAATTGAACAAACATCTGCCGGAACAAGTCCAGATTGGACCACTATAGCATATATACGACCGATTCTTCAGATTAGATATTTTCGGTCATAAATTTGTCAAAAAAGCAACTAAGAGCATGAAATTCGGTTTGTGCATACGAGTGCATGTTATGGCTATAACATGGGATATGATTTTTTCAGATATGAGACTTTTACCAAAACTATGCCAAAAAAGCATTTAAGAGTAACAATTTTGGCATTATACATTCATATAAACATTGTCACCGAAAATCATCATAAGGTTTCCCTACGGCCAAATTGTTCCGTAAATGAGGTCTTTAGTGCAAAATCCGTTAAAAAGAAAGCATCTATAAGTATGAGATTTGATATTCCATACATGTATATCGTTGCCTTGTATATCAAATATATATAAGTCACCGAAAATAATTGAAATCGGAGGACTATATCATATAACCCTCATACAAGCTATTTTAGTTTTTAGTTTTTTATTTTTTTTATGAAAAAAGAAAAATTAGACCCCCTGAATTCAATGGATAAAATGTTAATTTCGGTTGTTTTCCATTTTAAGTTCATTATTATATGGATCCCTTCACACCATATCAATAACAAAAAGACAGCAAAGCATTCACATTATTTCAAATGGCAATTCCCTCAAAATATTCATTAATTTTAAAATATGCTCTTTTATTTATTTTGTTTTTTTTTTTTACTTTTCATTTGAATTATAAATTTTCATGGTAATATATAAATAATTTTTTTTCCTTTAAAAATTTCCATTATATGTTTGTAATTTCAAAGTGTATTTCGTATGACTGTGTCGGCATGCCTGCATAAAGCTTTTGATTTAAAATAATATTTTGTTGAATTTTTTCAACAGCAAACAATAACCCAAATTAATATTATTTTTTTCACCTTTTATTCAACGCCACGCACATCAACTCAATGCGCCGCTACTGAATTCTGCCAAGCAGCACCGCTTATCTCGCCCGCCACATTTTGCAAGGTGTTCCCATTCCATTTGATGTTCGATCGACAGATGAAAATTGTGCAAGCCGGCAAATCCGTCTCACGCGTCATACCAAGGTAAATAATACAAAAATAAAATAAAGCAAATAAAATGATAAATAAAAAACGGCAGTAACAGAGGCAACAGAATACAGAAAAGCAATATATTTTTGAGCTACTTCACAGCTAGAAATATTTACAACAAGAAAGAGAAATCAATTTTATTCTAAAGAATTTCAAGTAAAATTTAAATTTAATTTTTATATTTAAAGCATTACATAATTAATAAATATTATTTATTTTTTATAGCTGTAGATATTAATAGAATTGTGTAAATATGAACACATGAATATTCATCATTTTATGTTAATATTTCTTTATTTTCAATAATTTTACTTGAATTTATATTTTTTATTTTAAATAAAATTTGTTATTTCCCTTTCTTTGTAGAGTTGCGGTGGAAAACTGTTCAATATTGGAAGTGCTCGAGGCCATACGTCCGCATTTGCAGTTGACGTTCGAAAATATCTTATCGCACATCAATACGATTTATGTACTGCAGACGCGTCAAGGAGCAATGGGCAAACACGAACGTTATCTGAGGTTAAAGGTGAGCATTTTTGTATACAAATGTACATATATAGATTTATATTGACATTTTTGAATATGCAGCTGAAATAATTTAAATATTTTTTTAATTTTTAATTATTGATCTAGACGTACATACTATACTATTATGACATGTAACAAACCATCCATTGAAAGCTTTATTTACCGTAGTTAGAATTATCCGATTTATGTCAAAAATGTCGTTTTGCTCGATAACTTTTTGGAATTCCGAATTCTGCCATAGAAACCCTTGACCCTATTGATAAAAAATGGGACAAAAGATTTTCCCAGGCTTCTCTTCAGACCAATTTTTACCAAACAAATCATCCACCATAGACAGGACCATAAGGTGGATCCATCAGATCCTCCCAACCAAGCTCTCGGAGCTTCTGGTGAGTCACTATAGATGTCTGTTTGTGGTCTAGAGATATCCTTATGAAGCACAATTCCTTCTGTTGGTCAAAGCTGGGTGCTTCTGCACAATTGCTTCCTTCAGACGATCCAATTGCTTACAGTAAAGGTCCCAATTAAGAGTTTGGCCATAGGAGAGCAGCTCATTGTGGTCGATTCCTTACAAATCTAGCCAAATACACAACAAAACCTCACTGGCTGTCATTCCTGGCTTGGAGAGCATTTTGTCCCAGCTTACTACCCTTTAACCTTGCTGTAAGTGATCCACTTTTATTCTCCATTCACTATCAGCATCAGAATTGGTTCGATTTTATTACGATTCTTCGGCGATTCGCAAATGGAAATTCGTTCCTTGAGGTTGTTTCTCGTTAACACAAGTGGCATCTTTGCCTATCCAGCCTGTTTCAAGTGGTACAAAACTGTTTTTTTGTTCAATGTTTAGCCCCTAAGCTCGTATGATGGTTAGACCCGACAATTTGCATTATTTTATCGACGTCTTTGGCATCAACATTTTCAGCTGCCTGACTTGCGTTTTTGCCTTTATCGAAGAAAACTCTCAGCTCTCTTTTCTTTGTGGTACTTATTTTACCTTCTTAACACCATTTTCAAGCAAGGGAACAAAAATAAGTCGCTTGGAACTAGATCTGATGAGTAGACGCATGTTCTAGCAGTTCAAATCATAATTCGAGGATTTTTGCCCTGGCAACTGCTGAGGAGTGAGATGGGTGTGGTTTTTCTGCAAGTGTGAACATTTTTTCTTTAAAGATATTCCATTAAAATAACTTCATGACAATCCTAAAATATAGTCACCAGTCAACAACCGAAAATTGTTTTTGCCTTTTTTGGAGCCGCCTGTCCCTTTTCAGACGGATAAAATTGCTCTAATGAGCTCAGCTCTCTCTTCTTTGTGGTACTTATTATATAAGGTTATCCATTCTTTGACCACATTGGGTGCTTTAAGATAAGATTTTGGTGCAAATAATCGTCCAACTACTCAAGCAATTGACAAGCTCCGAGAATTCCCAAATAATTAAAGGGAGGTTATTACACCATAAACAAGATGGTGCCACATACCAAACAATAGGAGCCAATATGGATTTATTGTGAGAGAAACTTCCCGCCCACGTAATCTCTCATCTTGGCCACCGACCTCTGACAAAATTTATTGTACCATTTCATGTTTACGAAAGGTATAAGAATCCACCGTAACATGAATATGATATTGAAGCATTTTACAAAATTTTGCTGGTATTTTTGCGAGTATGTTGAAAAATCCAAAACAAAACTCCACATATTTATTGAACACACTGCATATCACTTTTTGTTTAAATTCCACACGGAAATTAAATATCCACAACTGCCCCATGCGATTCTGCTGTACCTAGGTATGTGAACACAAAAATGTTGTTTAGCTGAGGATAACAATGTGTGCATTGAATTCGAAATTCTGAAATACTCGCAGTTGATTTTCTCGTTGGTTAGCTGGTCAACTGTCTCTAATGTGTAAAATAAATAAAATAAAAAAAAATATAGTAGTATTTATGACACAAACAACAGATGCCACAAAGTAAGTGGTCCAGATAATAAAAGCATTTGCAAAATAAACTGTTATTTTGTATTATTTTTATTTTTTTTTATGCATGTAGATATGTATTAAGGTCCATGAAAAAAAATTTAAACTACCAGCTTGCCTCTAAATTGATTTATTTCCATATTATTTGCGGTTTTATATTTTCTACTTTGTGTCTAGCTGTAAAAAAAATTTATTTTAATTTTAGCAGTGAATGGTTTAAACTATTCGCCAACAGTAGAACCACATTCGCAGACTACAATATTTCAATTTATGGTGTATATGCTTATACGCCCTGCCGGGAGAAGGTAGACTAGTATGCAAAAATTCTCGTAAAATACAATATTAATACTTTGAAAATGAAATCATACTAGTTTGTTGTAAGCCAGAATTATACCAAAATTATACTACTAGTAGTAAAGAACAAAAATATGTATACTAATTTGCCATAGAACTAGTTAGCAAGAGTTCTAATATATAAAGTAGTATTTTGTCGTTTAGTAAAAAACAATAGTAACTACATAGATGCTCCGACCACATATTATTAGACTTGCCGCTACAACAACAACCACATATGGTTTTTTTTTTCAATTGTTAAAAATGATAAACGGCTATAATTAAGCTTCAAATACATAGACCGATTAGCCATCCACCTCCCGAAAAGAAATAATGTAGGAGAGAGGGCTTTTCACTGTGGTCGATGTTTTTTATCGTGGTAACATTTCATATACCCTAGTAATATTCAGCGCACATATTATTTGTACAAGAAGTGATTTCAAATAAGAAAATGATTATTTATATGTGTATTTACAGTACTAGGGTGCAGATTTTTTGAAAATTAAGTCTGGTAAATATTAGGAAGGTATAATATAGGCCCTACACAATATTTTTTGGTATTTAACATTTTTCTCAATTCAACCTTATGAAAGTGACACCATCAAATTTCCAATAATAGCTTGTAAGGTATGATGGCGGAATAATTTTTTACACGTTGTTCAATTGTCATTGAACTTTTTTTGTACAGAAGTGTATATTATCAACAAATAACAGTTTAATTTATTTTCTCGAATTTATTGACCTGTTGACAATATAGTAGGCAGGACTGCTACGCAAGTAGAAGTCATCACTTTTGAGTGTTCTCCGACGCCCAGTGCATCGGACTTGGGCAGCATGTCACGCCTAACCACTTATACAGTGTTGGAAAAAATAATAGAAAAATATTCTTCTTTGCGCTTCAATCCCAATTGCTAATTATGTACGAAAAATATATGCATGAAACCAATTGCACATGTGCACTGATAACGGTGCTTTATTTTGTTCTCCTTTTTGAGTCATTTTCGCAGCAAATATTTGCGCTGTTCGCTAAGTTTGCAGGTCAACACGTGTTTTGGCTGGAAAAAAAAATAGAAACATCTTCGAATTGTGCGAAACTTTTGACTTAAATTGGCTTTTTTAAACAAAAAAACGTATAGTTTAAATACCTTAAGGTGAGTTAAGCTCAAAATTAACCAATTTGTCAAAATACCGTTCTACATTTGGATATTATTTTCAGAATGGGTCGAGGAGTACATTGCACTGCTGAAGAACGAGAAATTATGAAAAAAATGAAAGAAGATAGAAGCACATTAAAAGAAATTTCTGAACTAATGCAGTGCTCCCTAAAAAAGTGTTTTCCGCAGTTCACTTTGTAGCGACAAAGGAAAATCGAGGAAGAAAGCGTGCCATATCAAAAAGGTTTGACGACTTGTTGATTCGCGAATCAAGAAAAGATCCTTTTCTTTCGTCGAATGAGCTCAAAAAACAATTAAAGGCATCAGTATCTAGTCGCACAATAAGGAACAGGCTGATTGAGAAAGACCTCAAAGCATATTCAGCAAGAAAAGTACCATATCTGAGCCAAAAAAATATTGGAAAAAGACTAACTTTTGCAAAGCATCACCTATGCCGCCAAAATTGGAATAATGTCCTTTGGTCTGATGAAACTAAAATTAATTTGTTCGGATCAGATGGGAAAACTCATGTAAGGCGCCCAAAAAATACTGCCTTCGATCCAAAACATACCAAAAAGACCGTTAAACATGGTGGAGGTAATATTATGCTGTGGGGATGTTTTTCTGCTTCAGGAGTTGGTCCGATATTCTGGATAAAAGAAAAAATGTGTGCTCCAGACTATTTAAATATTCTCCAAAATGTAATGTTGCCATATGCTGAAGAAGAAATGCCTCTTAAGTGGGAGTTCCAGCACGATAATGACCCCAAACATGCGTCAAAACTCGTAAAGAAGTGGTTACAGGATAACGAAATAAATGTAATGGAGTGGATTTAAACCCGATTGAGCACTTGTGGGGGGTGCTAAAAAAGAGAGTTGGTGCCTTTAAATGCAAAAACAAAAAAGATTTGTGGGAAAAAGTGTAATCCGAATGGTACGGGATTGATGCCTCAATTTGCGCCAATTTAGTGAAATCAATGACTCGTAGGTGTTCCTCAGTTATAAAAAGTAATGGCTGTACCACTAAATATTAGCAAAACCACTATTTCAGTTTAAAAATTTAGAAAAATCATCTCTCACTTGTATTTTTGCTTTTTTTTCTATTATTTTTTCCAACACTGTACATCGTCTCTACATGATGCTTTGAAATCAGTTGGACCGCTAAAGCTGGGAACACCAGCCAAAAAATCAAATCGTGGTGGTGACACTGCCTGAAAATGTGACCGCAACACGGGCAAACCATGATGCCAAGTTAAAAAAAGAAAAAGAAAAATGCCGAATTAATAAAAAAAACACCACTCAAAGGGTAAAAAAAGAAAAAGGCCAACAAAAAGTTCATCATCGGCACAATCGAGAATAAAATGGGCAAAGCCGGATGAAGTAGAAGAAGATATTGAGCGAGATTTTTATATTCTGTGCCTAGAACTAATACCTCTAATCGACCGCAACAAATCACGAATATGTGATACTTGCGGTCGAGAAGTTCATGACAGTTGCGTTAAAACATTCACCAGCTACTTCCTATCTCCTAACTCCAACTAAAATAAAATTTTTTTTTGGAATTTCGTAATCATAATTTTTTTCCCTTTTTGTCTTTTTCCATCATTTTCATTAGTTTGAATAAATGATTTTCACATCTACATAATGTTTTAGTTGAACGCAGTAATCCGCCACCATACCTTACAGTGGCCAGGAGCTCTAAAAATTTACTCAATTGAGTTTTGATAATCGCTTTTGACAGAAATATGGTCAATTAAAGTCATCAACTGCCTGGTTTTCCAATTTTGAAAAATGTTGATGTCAATCTCATGCAAAAAACAATGTGTACGCCATCACCACTCCCCTAACAAATTTCAAGTAAGGTGGACTACCATATATATGTTTACGTTTTGTCAAATAGTTGACCCACAAAAAAAAAATCGTCAAAATCGGTTCAATCGTTTGGTATCCCGGAATCAATCGAATTTGTTTTTGACTAATGCTTTTCAGACTGGTCTGAGGCGAACTAGTTATCAAGTGGTATGAATTTACCAGTATTTTACCTTGTACATATGAACTGGCATTGAACTAATATGTAGCTTATGTATTTATTGACAATTGATACTTCGCAGGACATCGCTGTGTTAAAAATAGATAGAAGATGTACTATGTATGTACAATAGTTAGTGCAAAACTGCATATAAGTAGAATTCTAGTTAAAAACTAGTATTTTTCCCGGTAGGGTATGTACATCCATTAATATGTATATATTTCTAAATATTCGACATTTTCATTTTTACTCCTATTACAAGGATACAATTAATTGCTCTCAATATCAATATACGAGTGCACATAATCATACATATTTTTTAATTATGCTGCATTAATTTTTTCCCACATAGTCAAATATATTATTTTGAAGTGAAAAAGATCGTTAAATTAATACTTTTTAAAAAATGTTAGTAACACTCTTTATTTCATTTTTTTATTTACATTTAATTAATTAGTTTAAAAATATTAGTAATAAAGTAAAGTAAATATTAGTGCATTAAGATAAATTATTTTCTTGCAAAATGATAACAATATAACGGAAAATAAATTATAAAGTATAACTAATAATTGAAGTAAATATATTAATCAAGGTAATATATATGCCTATCATATCCCAGTGCCAGCAACATCCAAAAAAAAAGTTATGGAAAATTAATTTAAATAAAAAATTAAGTTAAATTTTCTAATTGCGGTCGCCCCTCGGCAGGGAATGTCCACCCCTCCGAGTGTATTTCGGACATGAAATAAAGCTCCTCATAAAAAAACCATCAGCCGTTCGGAGGCGGCTTAGTATAAACTGTAGGTCCATCCATTTTGTTGGAAAAACATCAAGACGCAAAACCACAAATTGGAGGAGGAGCTCGGCCGAAAATCGCTTCAGCGGTTACAAAGCGCCAATTATATATATATAATATATATGCCAAATTACAAACAATATATTCGTAAAAAAAGGTAAGCTTATAACCACCCTGATCACTTTTGATGAAAAATAGTTGAATAGAAATTGTTTGAAGTTGCCTTTGTGCAATGCCTTCTTCAAGGACAATGGAAAAGAAATCCGCAGCTTTATCGCATTAATAAAAACACTATGTAAATAAATAATTAAATCTCGGGAGAATAAGATTTAACGAACGTGTACCCTTTGAGAACTTAAGGCAGTAGACTCCTTTGAACCCGAAAAAAAATTAGTTTTATCAGCAATTTTTTTGAAATGGAAGGAAAATATTAAAGTGAACGAAATTTTCATACAATGATGTACTATACTTAAGCTTTTAAATAAAACTTAAGTATCAAAAAATTTTGGAATTTTCCAGTGCTGCAAAGAGTTTTCTGAAGCGGCTGCAGTCTGAACTCGCGAAACGGTGCCGGTTATGGAGATTGTGCAATGCTTCTGAAATAGTCGAACCAAATGTTTTTTTAAATTTTTTTGAGTGTCTCCTCTATATGATCTAAAAAGTAGCGAAGAAGTTGGAAGATTCCAAATTTTTTCAAAGTTCGAAGTTCGAAAAAAAAAACAATTCATTTCAAGTTGCAAAAAACTTTTTTCAGTTCAAACAGAAAATATTTTAATATTGAAGCTAGATCACAGTGAGTTTTTTTAAGACCTGTAAAAAGTGAAAATTCGAGAAAACGCGCTTCTGCACGAGCATTCAAACCTGCTCGACGCTCGGCCGCTAAAACTAGCTTCTAAAATATGTCGAATTGGCCACTGAAATTTTGAAGCCGGCCCCGGTAGCCGAGTAGTTAGCATTGCGTGGTGTCATTCGGAAGGCTCGGGTTCATATCCAAAAAGTTATAGAAAATTAATTTAAATAAGTAGTTGGCATTGATTCAAATTCTCTAGAGACCTACAACTGAACATTAGCAGAGTTTATGAAAATACTAAATAATAGGTGGCCTAAGGCAGATCTCTCAGAACATCAGAGTGAATACACACGAGGTTAGAAGAACTATTACCGACTTTTACCATTTCAAATTTATAGCTCAAATTGCTCTCTATAAGTATCATTAGAGATTCGCTAAACCTGAAATAGTTTATTAATTTCTCACACAAAATATTGTGGTTAACAGAATCAGAAGCAAACAAAAATCAAAGAAACAAAATACCGTTAAATGGCTTTAATCGAAGGGCTGACGTATATCATCTAAGGCAATAACAACAGCAATGGAACATAACTGACCAGCTCTGAAATATCTCTGTAGAGTGCTAATATACTTAAGGACCTTAATAACTATAGTATAGTGTACCATAAAAAAAACACACTTTAAAATATGTTACACGAGATATCTTGGAATATTACAGCCACATGCAAACTGTACAAAAATAGTATTTAACTTTATGAAAAGAGTCCTTAATATTAATTAGAAAGAAAATATATTTCAATTTGCTCAACATTGTACGAAAATCACGCCACACACCTAAATATTGTATTACGCTTTAATATATATACCTATATACATATGCAATAAATTTACTGTAATTCTGACAATTTTTCCAAACTAACCAAAGTGTATATTTTCATAGATTCAATACAGAAATTTCATTTATTATTTTCAGGGTCAAATGATGTATATACCAGAATCCGATCGCATATTATTCCAATGTTATCCCAGCGTTATGAATTTAGATGATTTAACAAAGTGAGTATAAGTACAAAAGGTTTTTTTTTCACAAGATATAAGTACAATTTTTTCAATGTGTTCATACATTAATGTTGTGTTTATTTCGCGGAATAAAATCAAATGACTCAGGCAACTTAAAAATATTGAACAAGGGAATTGTAACTTATAACACAGCAACTTTGACACAATAAAACACACAAAAAATATTTATTTGAATTACTAAATCTTCGATAATAAACTTAAACCCATTAGTAAGTATACCAAGGCGGCCACGGTAGCCGAGTGGTTAACTTTGCGTACTGACAATCGGAAGGGTTCAAATCCTGGTACCACCAACAGCCAAAAGTTATGGAAAATTAATTTAAATAAAAAATTAAAATTTAAATATTTTATATTTAATTATTCTGAAATAAGTAAAGTCAAATAAATTCTTCAGTAATTTCGGCCTGGAAAACACGACAATTCAAATGAGGTGCTGAGTATGTCAGACTGTGTGCGCTTAGTATATTACAACCAACCTTAAGTCGCCCATGTGTTGTAAGCTTAAGATCATAATTTCTAATTCTACTTAATTGAGTCACAACTATACTGATTTGGTATACTCTTACTCGTGTAACACCCGACTGGAAGAGGGATATTCATATACGAGTTATCGACGCTGCTGACAGCGATGAAATGTTGCCAGCTGCCAGTGTGTTTGCATACTTTTAAACAAATTTATAATTTTCGTCAAAAAGTTTAATAATTTATATGTTGGAATATAAAGGCCAATCAAATATACATGATCTAAAGGCTAACAAATAATTAGTTACGAGTTTAGTTTTCATTTCTTTTGAAAAACAAAACTACGCATTTTCTTCGATTATTTAATATTCCTTTAAAAAAGACTGTACTGGCAATCTTGGATAACAGCGAGCAATGAGCTAAGTAGGTTTTACGGGGAAAATCAAATCGCCGCTGGATTCTGCTGTACAACCGTCAGTAACGGCATGACGAGCGGTGAAAACTTTTCATTTACCTACATGGCGCTCTCATAAGATAAGCTGCTATGGGCGGAAGGTAGGTAAGATGGGTAGTTGCAGCATAACTCATAATCGTAACTATAACAACCTTAACCGCCGCACCATATAGCAGGATGGGAGTGACTTCACTTTTCATTTTTTTCCTCAGTTCAAAGTAGAACCTGTTGACAAAAATGATTCTGCCTGGGATTTCGCATCTGATATTGTGTTAATGCTGGTTCCAAAATAGACGATCCCTTAATCTCGACCAATAACAGTGACGTGGGAGCCGAGTCGAGAATGCGATGACTGTTTTTTTGATGACAGGAGATATTTCGTCTTGCACTCGTTCACTACCAGATACATACGCTTCGCTTCCTTATCCATTCTACTCTTGAAGAAGATTTTACCTTCTCTAAATAGATCTGCAGCTTGTATTATTTTCTCCAGCAATACATTAAAGAAGTTGTGTGATAAGGAATCATGTTGTCTGAAATATTCTTTGGTATCGAACGCCTCGGACAGGTCTTTCCCGATATTGATGAAATTTTTGGTGTTGCTTAACGTCAGCTTACAAAGCTGGTGCTACAGACAATCATGTTCCCAGTCATGGGCGAAGTCTATCAGCCTTAGGCTCTTGGGGGCTGTTTCCTTATGGAGGCTGAACTTTCCAAGTGTAATGTAGAATATACATTCGTCGCTCAAATCGCCAAGTATGACTTTGTGGCGGAGCAGGAATCATAGAAGTGTTCTAAGCGACAATAGAAGGCATCTTTAGACACATCGTTTTTCTTATCTATCGTTCGTGGGGGCATGTCATCGATGTGTTGAGGAACTGCATTTTGACGCGAATTGTGACGAGATGGTCATCCACCCGGATAAATGCTAGAACTCAGCGATGAAATCTCTCAAGCCACAAATCCAGCACCAAATTTGCGTGCCTTTATATAGCCTAACAAAGGTTGTTTTAGTAATAAAATACTCTAGTTCAAAAACTCATGGGCAATATCTCTCACAAAGTATGCAGCAATTCCTTCCAAAGTGTCTGCCGTTCACAATTCCACGCAATTATACGATACGTATTGTATGTAAAACAGTGGCTGATGGTTTCATTTAAGAAAATCATATTATACTTTCCTAAACCAAAAATCTTGTTCTATTCGTTAGCCAAAACAGCTAATAATCCACAAAATAACAGACTCAATTTAACCCGCACACAAGCACACAAGCGACTAAAACCCAAATTATCTCATTACACATGCACAGATATAAATTTTTACCAAAAATAATTGACATATATACATATATATATATATATATAATACACTGCAATATAAACAACAGATATTCGAATAAATATCTTCTTACTAACTGTGAAAACCTCAAAGTGCCATAAAGCGCCTAAAGGCATGCCTTGTTTACATAGACCGCAAACGATATACGAACGCACATGCTATATATAACAATCCGCATTTATGCACATATGTACATATATGTATGTTCTCCTATATGGTACATATATATGTATGTACTAATAAAGCTCTACAACTGACTGTGTGTATAAAAACGGACGACGCATAAGGACTTGCTTTAAATGGCTTTAATGGCTTACTTTGTCATATTTTGTATTTTACAAAATCAAGTTTGGCTTGTTGCTGTCGGTGGCAAAGAAATAGGCTGAATTGAAGCCAAAAACATAAACAGAAGTAGCAGAAGCATTGGCAGTGGCAGTGAAAAAGCAGTATGTCTAAAAAACAGAATGGAGACAACATACTCGTACGTGACGAAGCAAAAACAAATACTCAGCGGGGCAAAACAGAACAGAAGAAAAAACAAAAACAAAAGAAATTGCAATTTTATAGCACATTATATTTTACCAGCCAATTCGCTTTCACAGCCTAGTTCTTTCTACAGCTAGTTTCACTGTATTTATGGGTCGCAGTTCTGTTTAGCTGCAGCTTTTGCTTTTTTGCTTCATTCGTCGTTATTTGTATTTTTATTTTTTATTTTCTCCTGGCTTTTTAACAGCAGACAAGTTAGGATTTTTATTCGAGATGAACATATAAAAAATACAGCCGGACTTTTTTAGATATAGAAGTTGCTCAAATACTTGGGTAGAGTTATTACTAATGGGTATGAGAGAGAGAGAGAGAGCAGGAGGGGAAAGCAAGACGCATTTCTCGACAAAAAAAGAATGAAGTCGAAATGCATGAGTATGCGGAATCAATGTGTAAATCTGGTGACCCATGTCCAGAGCTTATTTGGTGTGTTGAGGGGACACATCTCCAGCCTGCTAAAAGCGCTTGCCTGTCAACATAAAAGCAACTGATGGCCTACAGGCAAAGCTATTTAACCATGGTGATGAAGAGCTGACATGCATCAGTTTGTTTGCAAAATATGGTCAAATGAAATTCTGCCCAATCCAAAACAAAGGGCGATCCCACAGTCTGCTCCAATAACCGTGGGATAAGCCTCCTTAACATCGCATATAAGGTCCTATCGAGCGTATATGTGAAAGACCAAAACCCACCGTCAACAAACTGATTGGACCTTATCAGTGTGGGTTTAGACCTGGTAAATCAAACATTGACCAAATATTCATCATGCGCAAAATCTTGTAAAAGACCCGTCGATTTTCGTCGATTTTAAAGCAGCTTTTGACAGCATATTGAGGATCTGCCTTCACGCCACTATTTCAGAATTTGGTAGGGCTGTATAAACTCACTCAAGACAACACCAGAAGCGCAGTAAGTATTGCGAAGGATCCCTCGGTACGAAACGAGATTTCACATAAGGTGACTCTTTATCATGCGCAGAGCAGCAGAGCTAAATAGACAAGGCACAATTTTTACAAGACTGTAAAACTACTGGTGTATGCCGATAACATTGATATCACCGACCTTAAAAACCGTGCGTTAATTTTATCTTTTCTAAGCTTGACAATGAAGCAACGCGAATGGGTCTGGTAGTGAGCTAGGGCAAGACGTAATATCTCTCGTCTTGAGTTGGCAATTGAAAGTGAAGTCCTTTCTCTACGAATGAAATCCAAATTATACAAGTCCCTCATCATTCTCGTCCTGCTATATGATGCAGAAGTCTGGACGATGTCGGTATCCGAAGAGATGTACTGGGTGTATTAGGGGATAATGTTTTGGAACGATTTATGGTATTTTGCGTATTAGCTACGGCGAATAACGCAGACGATAAAACGTTGAGCTGTGGTGGCATTGACATAGTTCCGCAAATGCTGAAAAGCTGGCTTGGTCATCTTGTGTGAATGGATAATGGTAGAACCACTCCTGGTGGAGAGCGACCCAGTTTCAATTAATATATTATAATCAATAAAAACCTTAAATTAAGAGACAGAGATAAACACAAATTATTTCATACGTTTTGGTCTCAATAAATATATATGACGAATTTGGCAAAACATTTCTTTGAATGTGAACGCCTTCGACCATTCTCACTTTATCATTGCCACACATTTAATACTGCGATTCTCTGAAAGATACAGTGCAATAAAATCTATTTGTCGCATGTCGGCAGAAAATGTTGTCCCTTACCGTCTGCGGGATGACGTCTTGAAAGCTCGGTTACAAACCAGAGAAATAGACGTCGTGTTAGGTTTGATCAATGTAAAGGTTGGCAGTGATCTCATAGTGAGATTTAAAAATATGTTTAGGTGTTGTGAGAGTTGTAGGAGCCATTGATTACGTGTCAACTTTGGCACCAGTCAAAATGTGGGTTTGTACCAACTTACCCATAGCTAAATCATTTGTAGCTTCGTGTAGCTGGTTGGGAGGTGAGATTTTGATGTAAAATGTATCGTATGACGAGATAATAAAAATTTAATTCTCTTCTGTCATCCTTATTTTAGGCGAGCAGTCAGTGAGATTTGCTCTGTTTGATACTCCAGTCCTACGTTTAGCTGGAATCGTCAAGTAGAACTTCCACAGTCAACGAGTTTAATCCTCGAAGCCTAACAATGCTGCCTGGTTATCTTTTATATAACTCGGGCCCATGCCGCCATACCTTCTGCTCAAATATAAACAAGACTGGCTCAATAAAACAAAAACGGTTAATTATTCTTCAATATTTATATTATCCCCTTCAAAATAGTCACCATTAGAGGCGATACACATATGCCACCTTTTTTTCCAATCTTCATAACACTTCTGGTAGGCTGCTTTAGGTATGACTTTCAGTTCCTTCTTCAAATTCTCTTTTATGACTTTAATCGACTGAAAATGCTTTCCACGAAGCGGCAATTTGAGTTTAGGGAAAAGAAAAAAGTCATACGGTGCCATGTCGGGTGAATACGGTGCTTGCGGAATAATATTTACGTTGTTTTTGGTCAAATAATCGCGTACAAGACGAGACGTATGAGCAACAATTTTGGAACAAGTCGAGCAGATACATGTCTCATGCCCAAAACATCGTGAATAATGCTATGAGCGGATCCATTTGATATGTTGAGTTCACTAGCTATCTCTCTTTCAGTCACACGACGATTTTCCAACACAATTTTCTTTACTTTTTCGACGTTTTCTTCGTTTATTGACGTTGCTGGACGACGATCATGGGGCAAGTTTTCCAGCGATGTACGGCCGTCCTTGAACGACTTATACCAATCAAAAATACGTGCACGTGATAGGCAAGACTCCCCATATGCCTTCTGCAACATTTTCATTGCGTCCCTCGCACTTATTCCATTGGAATAACAAAATTTCAAACAAACATCTTTGCTCAACGTTAATTTCCATAGTAAAACTCGAAAAACACATTCGAGGCTGAATTGTTTATAGTGCCGTAAAAAAAAAACTATGTGACAGATCGCGCTCAAAATTGACATGTTAACATATAAAGTCCAGTTCACACAACTACTGAAGCCAGCTAACCGTTTACCATGCCGCACATACGTCGATTGGATGCTTAAATAATGAGCAGTGGACGACGACTTTTAGATCAAAAAAAAAATTTTTTTGGATCCTTATTAATGAACCATCATATCATATTTTGTCATACGTGGATTTGATCTGAAAGATGGATTGCTATCCGAAGAGGAGTTCTAGCAATGGACGTATACATTCACTTGACTACTATTGGCTTAAGACCCAAGTTAATGTTAAATATCATATTGTACCTAAGTATAATCGGCTATACATACATATACTTCCTTTTTCCAATATTCATCTGCCAGTTTGTAGGGGAAGATGAAATTTTTGTATTTATTAGAATTAATATCTAGTCCGTTGTTCGTAGCCCATGAATATAATCTTCCTCCTAATTGTAAAGAGAAACGGCTCCAGTTACCATTAACACAATATCGTCCGCATAAGCTGCTACTTTCACTTCTCCTCCCTAGTGGTATTTCGTTCAATGCGAAGAAGCGATAAAACAACTCCTCGAGGAGGCCCTCTGCCGTTAAAAAAAAATTATTGTATTGATTTATAAATCTCCTATAAGAAAGTATAAATTAAATTCAGCCTCGCTCATCTCTATCGAGAGGAGTACACAATTTTTAATAGCACTATTAGCTTAATAAATGCACATTAAAGCAAGAAAGATGCGCAGGCTGTGGCTATGCCGAACTCTGTATGCCTTTCATGAACATAAAAAATTTCAATGATTTTCTGTATCAATATTCATTTGATTTTATGTGTGAAGAACACCGAAACTCACGCAGCTTATTACCTAATTACCTAGTATTTCGGAAAAATTGGTCATTTAGTCTATAGTGTTACGACCTGACCGGCCCGACAAATAATTAATACAGCAAAAAAGTGCATCTGTGTACGAAGTTTGATTGAATTGTCTTACTCAATCAAGCTCTATTTTTTTGACATATGACAACATTTGATATTTGAAACGATAAACGCTTTAACAACGCATTAAGATTTACTGTAAAAATAATAAAAACCTGGCAGAGACGGTTCGTAAAACTAAGTCATTTCCCCATCGTTGTGAATCACCTTATCGGAGCGCAATATAAAAAATGGTGCAAAAAAATAGAACTGTTCGGACAAGTTAGTGATGTGAAGAATACAACACGTGCTAGTAGCTCAAGAACAACTGAGAACACTGCTGTAGCTGTTGTAACCCAAAATGTTGAAGAAAACCCAGGTTTGTACACGGCTCATTCCACAAACTTCACAACACAGTATCTCGCATAAGGACTTGGGTTTAAGGTATATAAAGTGCAGTTAACACAAGAACCCAAGCCGGCTGATCATTAACTACGTCATGTTTTTGCTGATTTGGTCTTTGAATTACATGAAAATGATCCGGAAATTCATCGCAAAATTTCTCCATTCCCAATGTGTAACTGATTGGTGTAGTTTATGGTCCAGTGGGGTCATTGGTTCTTACTTACTTATCGAAAACGAATGGATTACGCTATCGAGAGATGATTAGTGTTTTTTCATGGCCGGAAATGCATGGTTTTCATCTGTACAACGTTTATTTTCAACAAGACGGCGCTACGTGCCACACATGCAATGGAATCATCGATTTTTTAAGGGAAAGGTCTCATTGAATAGCAGAATAGTGTTACTCTTATTGGAAAACCTGTTATTTCGAACCAAAGTTAATAACCGATTTTATGAAAGGTGTATTTCACTTTCGTTCTCTCGCATCTCTTTTCCTTACCTAATAGAAAACGTATTTTCAACTCTGAAAAAATAAGCGTCTAAGCGCTCTTAAAAGCTAAGCCCATCTTTTTAACGATGCAACTAAAATGCTTAGCTAATAATGTGGGTGATACTTTTTGGGCACAAGCGTCAGATGTTTTGGCAATTTGTTGAAAATTGTTTTCAACGAAACCGTTAATGTAAAGACCCAAAGTAAAAATAAAAACAAAACTTGCGAGGCAACAGTGAACGTGGAAATAAACAAAAAGTTTGAAATGTTGAAAATGCTAAAATATATATATATATATATATGTATTTATCTAAATAGCTCAACAAATTTTTAACTCACGCATACATAAATACATACAAATGCGCACAAAGGTTTAAGCGATAAAATTTTGTAATTTCCAAACACTTTGGTTACTGCTGAGTGAATAGCTATAAAAATAAAAATTAAAAAAAAACACAAAGAAGTACTTAATTGCTTTGCAGAAAAGTGGAAAACACCCTCGAGTTGTGGTTTGGCATATTGCTTGTCTATAATTTAGCTGACGTTCAGCACAACAAAATATGCTTGACCAACACTCTCGACCATTTTTAACTAGTTGAAGTGTGTGTGCGCGAGAAAAAATAATTTTTTTTATATATACAGATTTTATTATTTGTTGCTTAAAAGTATTCTACCATCATTAAAATATTTACAAAGCAATTGAGAGATATTTTTGAAAAATCTACCGCAAATAGAAACACAGACAACAACAAAAAAACAAATAACTCTGGCTTGCCAGAAGTTTGCATTTATTTTCTAAAATTAACTCTTATTTTTATTTATTTTCATTTCCCTCTCGCATTCAATTACAGAAAGGGTTTGTATATTTCTGATGTGCCGCTGCATGACGCCACCAGGGATTTGGTGCTGCTTTCTGAAAAATTCGAGGCGGAATATAAATTGACAAAGAATTTGGAATTACTTACCGATAAGCTGCAGCAAACCTACAGGGATTTGGAGAGCGAAAAGCAGAAGACAGACAGGTAAAGCGGTTTGTTGGTGTGTGAAAAGCGATAAGAAAAATAAAATTAATTGTGTTGGGTGCGATATATCGCAGAATACAATATTTATTTATTCAAAACACAACATAATTACTGTAATAAAAATTACACTTTTTAATTTAATTATTAAAGGATTATCCAATTCGTGGATTCAAAAGTACAGCGCTGTATTTTGGCATTTTTAAAATTTTGCTGTCAAACCAAACATGTTTTATTTTTGTTAAAAAGCAAGCATTTATGGAAATGGTTCACTTAAGAACCGCACAACGTGCCAAAATTGTTAAAACTCACTACAAACATGGTGATTCAAGCATGGCCACGCTTCGTGCTTTAAGTGGAGATTATGGTGCACATAAGGAATGGTTCTACTACTCAAAAAAATTTTTAAAATTTTGTTGATATTTGAAGAAACTGTATCGATTACATATTTTTTAATGCATGCGCGTTATTGGTTGGCTCCTTTAATCTCAAATATCGCTACTGCAAGTGAAAGTGTTGTATATTTCTCAACGTTCTTAAAGCCTGGGACTTTACGGCACATTTTTTTGTATAAAGTCCAGTTCACACAACTAATGAAGCCAGCTAGCCATTTACCATGCCGTAGATACGTCGATTGGATGCTTAAATAATGAGCAGTGGACGACGACTTTTAGATCAAAATTTTCTTCAACAACATTTCTCCTGGTGGCAGAAAGGCCATTACACCCAAATAAAGCCTTATTATTTGGTGCGCTTTTTGGCATCGGGAAGTGAGATTGGACCATACTTCTTCAAAAACAATTACGGCCAGACAGTCACTGTCAATTCGGATCGTTTTGGTCGTATGATAATCGACTTTTTTGTCCAGCAATTAGAGAACACGACTTGAAAAATATGTGATTTCCACAAGATGGTGCCACAGGCCACATAAAACGAGCGATTATGATTTTATTGCGAGGGAAGTTTCCCGGTCGTAAAATCTCTCGTCCTTGGCAATGTCAATTGGCCACCGAGATTGTGGTATTTGACACCGTTGGACTTTTGAATGTGGAGCTATGCGAAAGACCGAGCTTATGTGGATAAATATTTAACCAACAATCATTAAGATATAGCTGAGGTACCGCCCAATATGTGCCAAAGTGGACGAAAATTACCTCAAACGGATCGATGTTTGTAAAAAGCGAGGCTGTCATTTTTTTTTAATAACATTTGTATGTACTTACTGAATTCGCTTCGATATCAGAAGTCTCACAATAAGTTATCAAATCTAAAAAACTAAATTAAGGCCAGTCTCCTCCGCTCTCCCCTCTTCCATACTCTCTTCTTGGTCATGCGGACCTTCGGAACTAAGTCTTTATTATTTCTAAGAGTATTTTTTAGCAATTTATAGAAAAAAAATTTCGATTTTTTTTTTAATTTTTTAGAGGAACCTGGCTTTAAAATATAATAGCCCATTGGCTAGGAATAGGGTGCTGGATCAGTGTTGCTCTTTACAAGGGCAGTAAGTCCGTTCTGATAACCAAAATGATTGGATGATTGTGCACTTTTGTTACGTATTTTAGTGTAACGAGTTCAATTTCTTCTTTTACTAAAGTTTATAAAAGATATTTTCATTAAGCATATACTATAGTTCGCCTATTATTATTCTCAACGTTTTCGACTGGACTCTTTGCATTATATTTAGATTTTTCGCGCAAGCTTTACCCCATAACTTGATTCCATACATCGGTTTTATAGCCGCATTATAAAGAATGGCTTTTGTTTTCGAGGCTGAGTGTAGATTTTTTGATTAAAAACCAATACAAACTAGAAAATTTAAACTTCAGCTGCATCTTTTTGGTATGATATGAACGTGTCCAAGATGTTTCTTCGGATCTAAGACGGTAATAACATTTTTTAGTTCAGATATAGATGCATTATTTGTAGCACTATTTGTTTTAAATACCGATCGGGGGTGCTCAGCAAAACATATCGCCTTTTCTTCATGCATTCTGACCAATGAACCGTCATTTGAGTGATCCAGTTTTCCACCTATAATGCCAAGATTCAAACTTTATAATAATAATAAAAATTTCATGCAAAAAAACATTTTAAATGAATTTTATATGCGTTTATTTTTGAAACCACAAATTTATGTATATAGTGAAAAATTCGCATTGCTTTTCGTTATTTAATTGAATGTCATTAAGTGCTAACATAAATTATTTCCTGCTTTCCAGGCTGCTCTACTCGGTGCTGCCCAAATCGGTGGCCAATGAGTTGCGACATCAACGCCCAGTGCCGCCTAAACGGTAAATAATTACTTTTTGCCCGCCTCAATCGTTGAGCATTAAAAATTTATGTTTGTACTTTTAATTTATTTTAATTAACGTTATTTACATTTTAATTATCTATTTCACTTTTAATGTCGCAGTTATGATTCGGTTACGTTGATGTTTTCTGGCATTGTGGGTTTTGGCAAATATTGTGCTGAAAATACGGACGCGGAGGGCGCAATGAAAATTGTAAAAATGCTGAATGAATTGTATACGGTTTTTGATGCATTAACAGATTCGAAGCGAAACCCAAATGTATACAAGGTGAGTATTTATGAGCTAATAAAGTGCTTAAATATATTGCTATAAAAAATAAATATACATATTAAAATGTTAGTAGGCACATGTTTAGGAATATTTTTTCTCTTCTTAACTGACGTAGACAGCGTTTACGCGACTATAGCGGAGTTAACAACGTTGCGCCTTTCGTTTCTTCTTTTCGTTGTTTGGCGCTATTTGGAAATACCAAGCCTTTCCAACAGAGTGGAGGTCTTCCTCTTCCTCTGCTTCCAGTGGCGTCTACTGCATCGAAAACTTTCCTAACTGGAGTATTCGTATTCTTCAGAACCACAAGCCAGCGTAGCCGCTGTTTCTTGATTCACTAAACTACGTGAGAGGGCTTTACTTTTCAATTACCTACTCAGTCCAAAGTAGCACCTGTTGGCAAGAGTGATTCTGCTCTGGGCTTCAATGCTAACATTATTATTGGTGTTGATGCTGGTCCCTAAAGTTATCTACGACTCCAAAGTTATGACTATCAACAGTGACGCGGAAACCGAGTCGCGAATGCGATGACTGTTTTTTTGTTTTGCTGGCAGGAGATATTTCGTCTTACCCTCATTCACTACCAGACCCATTTTCTTCGCTTCTTTATCAAGTCTGGAGAAAGCAGAACTCACGGCGAGGTTGTTAAAGACAATAATGTCGATGTCATCGGCGTACGCCAGCAGCTGTACACTCTTATAAATGATTGTACCTTTTCTATTTAGACGAAAAGGTGGTGTGTGTCGATCCTCTTTTCACGGGTATTTTCTAAGATTTGGCGCATGGTAAATATCTGGTCAATGGTTAACTTACTAGGTCTGAAACCACACCGATAAGATCCAATCAGTTTCTTGACAGTGGGCTTCAGTCTTACACACAAAACTCGATAGATCCTTATATGCGATATTAAAGAGCGTTATCGGACATGCTTTCAACTTATCAGTCCTTCGCCACCGTATTAGAAGAGCTTGGCCAACAATCTGTCAACTCACAGCGATGTGTTTGCTTCGATGGGGTGAATACTTGCTGATACAAGATGGTGGTACGACTCGATGTTGGATCCTCGTAGCTTACGAACGTAAAGTACACTGGAGACATGTCGTCCGTCTATCACAACATGATCGATTTGGTTTTGAATACTCCGATCTGGAGACAGTCAAGTAACTTGATGAACTCTTTGTGCTGGAATCTTGTGTTACCATATTTCTAGCCAGGGCGAAGTTGATCAACCTCAAATCATTTACGAATGTCTTGACCTGGAGTATGAATTTTCTGACACCGTGGCGTTAAAAACGCTAAGCACAATTCTCACATCGTGGTGCGGGCATCGCCCATGAGTACACTCCAGGCATCCTTGATCACGTCATCCTTTTCTTCCGACAAGACGTGGGCGCAAATCAGGGATACTTTGAAAAATATCGCTTTGATGCCAGTACTTGGTGACGGAGCGTTTTTCCCACCATGAATCTGAAAACCCCTACATAAGGCCGCTATATTGAATGTTACAAGTATGAAGGTTAAGAGGGCAGCAATCAGCCGGGCAAAGGCATCCCCTCAATTAATTAATCGAGTATTCCAAGTACATGTCGCTAAATCCTAGTCCTTAGTACGTTTGCAGCGGTCGTCATCGAAAGTAGGATCTCTCTCTTGGCGAGTAGGTTTAAGTTAGCATACTGTAGCTGCATACTCTGAACCTTGACTTCAACCCATTACAAAAGAGCTTAACGGTAATGTAGTGACGGTGTCCGTCGATCATCGAATGGGATGATAAAAGTTTTTGCCAAGTAACAGAGTTCATTGAGACCTCATATAGCTTTATAGATGCATAAGACGTGTTCCTGATAAAGTAGTTTCACCGAAATTTTTGTTGTAAATCAGTTTTGACAGTATCCTACTGTGGAGGAGTACACTCTCAGGATTACTCTCATGTATAGAAAATATAGTTTAAATTTATATGCATACAAAGAGTAATCGCGATTTTCAAAGATTATTTTGAACCCAGCACATACACGTAATCATTTATACTTACGCTCCTAACTCACCAACTAATGTGCAGACATTTTCCACTGACAGCAAAATTTAAGACACTAAAGCAACAGCATGTCAGCACCAAAATTTCCGACAACCAGCCAAGGCAAGTAAAATCAAGTGCTCACCTTACGACTTATGTACATACATATATACATGTATACATTGTGGCGAAATTGCTTGTGCATCCAAATACCTCACTTGAACGAAACGAAATACTTGAGTGAATTAGTGATAATAAGAAAGAAAACACACTATATAAAGAAAAAATAAAAGTAATAACATATAAACGCATACATACATACACGTATGTACACAGATAACATGCACATGTTTTTGGCGTAAACTCACTTTGTTTGCGCTGGTGTGAATATTGCCGCCCGAGAGAGCACTCAATTTCCCCCAAAAAAGCAGCAGCACTTCAACCAACTGTTAAGTAGGTCTGCGCTGCAGGAAAGCAGAAATGAGCTTAAACACATTGCCACACTTTCATGAAGTAGTATTCGCACATACAAAATAAATTTAGTCGTTGGTAAATTTCGTTTGCAGTCATGGAAGGGCGCACCCTACAATGGCATGGCTCATTTAAGCAATGCACTTGCCACAGAGGAAATACATATACAAGTATATGAAAAACAGGATAATTAAGAGGAGTTAACACACTGAATACGAAGTTAGAGATACGGCTGAAGCACAAAAATTACAACAATTTTAAATACATCTTACTATCAACTAAAGTAATACTGACCAAGAATCCTGAAAGTATGTTAGACTGCTTTTTCAGGAATAAATTCTGCTTGTAGCGTTCAAAGAACGATAGTATTGCTTCTAATACCTGATCCTAAGATATTGAAAATCCACGTAGCCCATAACTTTTCCAAAAGAACTAGTAAATCAAGTCAATATGAAATTTCTCAATATTGATGTGTACTGTAACAATAGCAAAAAACCCAACTTCTCAGGAACTTATACAGGATACAAATTCGGATATTTTTTTTTTACTAGCACTAAAATTGCGTTTTTAAATAAAATAAAATTGAACAAATAATTAAGTTAAATTAAACTAACTTAAATAAAACAAAATGAACTTAAATTAAATTAAATTTAATAAAACAAAATAAAAATTAAATTAAATAAAATAAAATAATAAAAATGTAATAAAATAAAGTAAAGTAAAACAAAAAGAAATAAAATAAAATAGAACAAAATAAAATAGAACAAAATAAAGTAGAACAAAATAAAATAATATAATTAATAATAATATAAAGTAAAATGAAATGAAATTAAATTAAATAATCTAATCAATAAAACGAAATAAAGTTAATCATATTAAACCAAATTTAAATAATATAGATAAAAAAATAAACTGGAATAAATTAAAATACAAGAACGAAAAAAGAAAATAAAACAAAATTATGAAAGAAAAAAATTAAGTTAAAAAATAAAATAATAAAATAAAAAAAATCGATTTGATTGAAGAAATAATGAAATAAAAATTAAAATTAATTAATAAAATAAAATAGAAAACGAAATAAAATAATAATAAAATAACCTATTATAAAATCAATTAAAATAAATTAACTAAAATAAAAATATTAAAATAAAATAAAACTAATTAAAAACAAAACAAAATACATTAATTAAATTAAAATAAAATAAAATAGAAGGTCATAAAATAAAATTAAATTAAATTCATAAAAAACAAAAAACTAAATAAAATTAAATATAAAAGAAATAATATAAGGTAATGGAGTTGAACTAAATAAAAAATTATATTTATCAAAACGAAAAAAAACAAAGTAGTCATTAAATAAAATCAAATTAAAACAATTTAGTATAGTAAAATGAAAAACAAAGTAAAATCAAATTAAACATAAAATATAAGATTAAAACCAGTGTACTACAATAAATTATACAAAATAAGCTAAAATGCAATAAAGTATTAATTAAATTAAATAAAATTATAAGGAAAACTAATTAAAAGAAAATGGAGGAAATATTTACAATAATATTTAATAAAAATATTAATTAGCAAATTATATTAAAACGAACAATGATATACAATAAAACAAAACTAAATTTAATTAAATAAAATAATATTTATATTTAATAAAAAAATTGAAACATAAAATTTACAAAAACAATAGTAATTAAAATAAAATAAAATGAAACGAACGCAATAATTTATAATAAAAAACAAATAAAATACAAGTATAAAATAATATAAAACAAATTATAATAAAATATTAAAATTCTTAATTTAAATAAAATAAAATGAAAATAAATGAAATAAAATACAATAAAATAAATAATATATAAAATTAATTAAAATGAACTCAAATAAAAAAGGACAATTTATAATAAAATATAACAATTCTAAAATAAAATGTCAGACATTAATTTTGGATTTGCTTTCTACCTCAAACTCAGACAAACAATCCTTATAGCCCAAAAGCAACTTGATGACTTACATACCTGCTTCCTGTCACGACAACTCGTCTTAAGTACGCATATATGCGCACAAATCCTTTATTCTTCAAAAGCATTTTACCCTTTTTCGCCATTTAAGCAATTTTCAACTTCTCGGTTTTTTTTGTTGCAGCACCCACTTGACCGACTAACTGTATTACTGACTACACGTAGTTGGCTGACTTGCTCAATGACTTACTAACCAAGTGCTGTTGGGCAAAAATTATAGGAGTTGATGCCAAATTAAACTTTTTCCAATAACAAAAATCTGGGTCATTTGTCAGGGTCATGTACATATACATATAACTATATAAACATATTTAAGAAAAATTTAAGTTATATTATAAGTATAAGTTTCTGTATACATACAATATATATACGTACATACTCATACTGTATGCCAACTTTATAAATGCAAGCACACGCTATGCTTATAAATATGTATGTATGTATGTATATAAATTAGTAGCATGCACACTTATGAGCACATACGAGTATATAAACAATTGCAACCATGTACTTATAGGTATATGTACATATGTAACATAAATATATATACCATAAAATACATCCATTACAAGATGCATTTGTGGCGTGCACACGACCATTAACGGCAGCCATAAAATAATTGCGCTTTTGTATGCACTCGATTTTATATACTTCAAGTGTATGTAAGATATTTTTGTTTGTATGTGTAATTTTATACTCCTTTCCTTTTTGGTATAAACTTCTTAAAAAATCACAAATTTTTCTCGAAAATTTACACTCATAAAATACACGACTACACGCATATATGTATATATATTTATACATATACATATGAATATATATTTATACATATATCTATGTATGTATATTTGCTTGTGTTCAGTTATAGGGGTAAAACGTGTCGTTGAAATGCACTCATAAATTTGTAGAAAGATTTACATTGTAAAGTTAACAACTTTATTCACATAAATATTTTAAACTTTTGTATTATACTTATATCCTGTGGTTTTGGCAATCAACTCTTATTCTCTCGTTCGCAGGTGGAGACTGTTGGCGACAAGTATATGGCTGTTTCTGGTCTACCTGATCACTGTGAGGATCATGCCAAATGTATTGCCCGCTTGGCCTTGGATATGATGGATATGGCAAAGAATGTTAAAATGGGTTCGAATCCTGTGGTGAGTAATGTAATCAAACAAAGCTTGTTTGAAAGAGAAACATAAACAAATCTTTGAATCTTTGTGAGTTAATGAAAAACCAAGTATCTTATCTGACTATGTCAAATTGTCTTAGAGCGCAGTTGTCCAGCATTTTTTTTTGTATTTTTTCAAAAATTCTTTCAATAAGTTTTTCCTTAAAAGTACATTGAATTGGTTTCAGTATTACGACATAATTACTCGTTACTAAAATATTATATACCAATCAGCCTAACATCCTTCCTTTTGAAGAGAAAGGGATGGACCTGTGACGCTTGGATCAAACCGTTCTACATGAAGTAATCGTTTGAATTGAAAGATCTATACATATTTAAACTGGCGGCATTTGTTCAGCTACGTAAATACGTCAACGTTTTAACAATAAAAGCACTATCTCATTGAATCTCGTCAATTGGGATCTTTCATAACTTATATGCCTCGTTGAACCATATGTCATGCAATAGACGCTTTCGTGAGTAGATTTGATAAACCATTTACTCTAACTGCTCAAAGCAGAAAACCTAGACGTAGATGTTACATGGATGACCTTGCCATCCTTTATTCTGGCAAACCTTCTAACCTACTATCACCGGTAATAGAGAGGGCACTTGAAATCGCAGCGGATTCGACTGACAGGTAAAAACTCTCAGTTGCCCGAAAAAATCTGAGATCTGCCTCTGTGCTAAAAAGAAGAAAGTTCATCAATTCAACCCATCAACTTTAAGAGGTAACAATATAATTCCCTCCAAATTATATTAAGTATCTCGATGTATACCAAGCCTAATACTCACTCATCAGAATAGAATACATAAATATAGAAACTTTTTTTGTGTTCAGAACTGTTGAATGAGACTCAGTTTACTCATTCAGAAGGTCCCTTAGGAAAGCTGTATGAGGGGTGCCTATGAAAGGGGTTTCTCTCATCTACCCAGATGCTGAAAATATTTGGTTTGTTTTATAAAACACACGACATTAATGACACGAGATAATAATCCGCAAGGCAGTCAAAGCAGAAATTATCAAGGAAACGATGTCGGCAGCACTTAGGGCAAAGTAATAGCAGTGATAGTGCTCCACTGACTACTCTCCGTCTATGTTTTTGCTGCTGTGACAGAAGTCATTAGAGAAGCAATGCATCCTTCTATCATGACTCCTCATCAAACCGTATCCAGCTGATTGGGCTGCTCGCGGAGTTTATGTTGAAAAGAAATGGAGACTTAATTCTGTTTTCATCGTTCAATGGTCAGATCTTTCCCGTTATATTTTATGAAGTTGTGTTACTAAACTAGAGTTGAGTAACCACGAAGTGGATTCTATTATTGCAGCTATTTTCAAGCTGAAATTTATTGGTCATAAGCACTCTCGATCATGTCGATTGCAGGAGATTTCCGCAATACACCCTGCCATCGAGCTTTAAGCCGTCCTTCCTCTCTTTCTCTCTGGAATATCTATGAAAAAGTATTCACAAAACAGAAAACAGAAGTGATGTAGTACAACTTTTTTGAGAATAGGGTAGAATTTAATATTTTTGCGTACCCTGTATGCATTCCCCATTATTGAATTTCCTTTAGACTTAGGGCGTTACAGATTACCGGCAAATTTTTTAAACCCATCTGATGGGATAAAATTAAGAAGAATTTAAAGTGGGAGTGAAGGCAGCGCTTTTGTAATGAGTTTGGGTTCTTTCCGCTGAACTTTGTATAGCTTGCACCAGTAACTAACTTTGCCTAGTGCAGGCCACCATCCGGAAAATAATCCGCTTTGGAAAGCCAATAGCTTAGTCCCAATTCGGTGAAGAGTATCAATTCGGTATTTGAGCAACTTACGTCCAGACCACAATCTCTGCCCCCAATTGCTTACTAAATATATAAAGAGCCTTTTAGAGTAGGTAGATTGCTTAGAACTTGGAAATGTTTCCCAGTCCCGGTGAGGGCGATATCGTCAGAATACACTATTACCTCGCAGTACGTGCATCTTAGTCTGCGAATCAACGTGTTTATTGTGCTGCTTACTCTGTTACTTTTGTTGTTGTTTTTGTTGTTATGGTTGTTGTTATTGTTATTATAGCGGCGAAAACATCCCCAGAATGTTGCGGTAGTGACAGTACGTGGGCGAATAACAGTCCGGGTCGTTCCAGTATAAAGACCCGACTTTTGGATTTCAGTCGCCTCTTACGACAGGCATGCCTTATTCGGGAAAATTCTTGAACCTCTACCCCACAGGAGGATGTGGCTGTTACCGCAGACCGATTAGGTTTGCTAGGCCTGTCGATGCGGCTCTCAGTGAGCAAGGTTATATATGGTCATGTCCTTTAGTGGCATTTTCCCCTACTGTTTTGATACCTTTCGGCAAGGAAGGGTTGACTGAGATAGCGCGCATTTACGCAGCGAGTAATTGTTACTCCCGGACGTGAACTGATATCCGACTGGTTTCATTCGTATACAGTCGGACGCTCCTAATTGCAAACGACCAATGACCATGGAAGCACATGGCACCATGGTTTAGTGGAATAAGTAGGATCACCCCTTGAAAGAAGCGATTCTTGATGGCGCTTTAATGGTCTTGATGGGTGAGAGGCTAAAGACTCTGGCTACTGTATTTCACTTCAACGCTAACTGTCACATCTTGAATGAGAATGTATGTACCTAAGTATGCATAATTGAACAAAATAAGTAGGTGAAAAAGCACTTTGTTGCGTTACAAATTTCCCAATTAAAAATATCAATTTCTTGTCTACTCCCTTTTTGGTAATGCTTGCTTTACAAAAGTCAACTAGGAGTTGTTAGTTTCAAAACAACTACACTAACTTACTTAAAATACCGTTCAAAAGAATGCACTCCTTACGCACGATAAAGCAGAGGAAAAAAGTTCTTTACAAAACAAATTAAATCTTTTTCAAAGTAAATGACTTGATAACGATTCACACTGTCACAAGTTATCAAGAAGAGCATGTGTTTTGTCTGCACACATATAGGTATATTTAACTACATGAACAAGCAACTTTAGTGTTAAAATTTTGTACAAATTAATTTTAAACTTTACTTGCAATGTTTTAACGAACGCTCAAATCAAGGTAAAGTGACTGAAAGAAGACTTTTTGATTTGCTTTATTTTCCGTTTGTTATTCTCTAAATTACTTCTTTCAATGACTATACTGTTCACAATGCATTTTTCTATGTTTTTTATATTATATCAACGACCGTCACGTTTTAAATGGCCGGAGACGCTGAAAGGCACATAGTGAGAATTGTAAATAAAAATCTAGTGGAAGAAGAGGAGAAAAAGTTAGAAAGGCAGCAGCGGCATCAATGCCACAAAGAGTAGAGTCTAAAGTGCAATTACCGACAATGTCGAAAAGTTTTCACTTCACTTTCTTGCACAACACCCACACACACACACACACCCACACACACACATATGCCTTCACACCCTCTCTTTCATATTGTACACTTTGTTCGTTTGTTCGCTCGTTCATTTTCCGTTTATTGAGTAACTTGCAGACAATGCAGTAACCCGAATTTTGTGTGAAAGTAATGAAATTGAAAGTAGAACAGCGCATAAAAGAGCAACTCTGAGCATTTCAGTGCTGTGCTTGCAGCAGTAACAACAATTCATGTAGCATAAATAGTCAGTGTGCACTATAAGTGAATAGTACTCGTAGAATAGTTGCGTATACGCAACGGTGGTCAGGGGCAGCGCATAGTGTGGTTGAAAAGAATTTCACAGCTTTGGTAATGTTGGAAAAATTAATAATGGCTATGTGTGCAAAAGTGTGTGAGTACTCTACTCTCTTGTGTGGGTGTGTGAATTCGGACCATTAGCAGATGCTTTTAAGGTTTCAACCCACTTAAAATATCTGGGATTATTGCAATTAGAAAATACCCTTTCGCTCATTTATGAATTTTATCTTGTTGTACATATTTCGAACAGTTTCTCTATACTCTATAATTGAAAATAAAATGGCAGAAAAGCCAGTTGCTTTTGGCAATTAACATGCTGACGATTACGGATCACGATAATCGTAAACTCATTGTTAATTAAAAAAGGTGGTTTTAGAATGTATTTATTTTAAATATTTTTCAAAACAAAATCAAAATATTTAGTTCGATCAATTCAAACAGCCTCCTCGATCCAAAATATAGATTATGTTTGCTTCCCTATTTCTAAGCAACACTAATCATACGTATTAGGTAAAAAGTTCTTTCGTTTTTTTATTGATTTTTCAAAATATGATAACTTTGTGTACATTTTTGTCCAATTTAAGTCAAATATGTTTTCACAGGCCTCTCTTAAGGCCAACTTCTCATCATTAAGCGCGTTCGCCATGGATAGGAAAAGATGGTAATCACTTGGTGCCACGTCCGGACTATAAGGTGGGTGCATTAGAACTTCCCATCCGATCTCCTGGAGCTTCTGGCGCGTCACCAAAGACGTGTGTGGCCTGGCGTTGTCCTGATGGAACACAATTCGGCCTCTGTTGATCAAAGATGTCCTCTTCTGGATGAGTTCTGCCTTCAAGCGGTCCAGTTGTTGACAGTAGAGGGCCGAATTGAGCGTTTGGACATAGGGGAGCAGCTCGTAGTAGATAATTCCTTGTCAATCCCACCTAACAAACAGCAAAACCTTCCTGGCCGTCAATACTGGCTTGGCCACCGTTTCCGCCGGCTCACCGCGTTTCGACCACGACCGATTTCGCTTGACGATGTCGTAAGTGATCTACTTTTCATCGCCAGTCACCAAACGCTTCAGAAATGGGTCGATTTCGTTGCGATTCAGCAGCGATTCGCAGATGGAATTTCGATCCATCATGTTTTTTTGCGTAAGTTCGTGTGGCACCCAAACAGCTTCTTTTTGAATCCAAGGTTATGTAAATGGTTCCAAACATTTTTCTGGCTTATCTTTAGTTCCTCAGCAATTAAATAAGTGCTCACGTGACGGTCTGTTTCCACTATTTCCATTATTTTATCGCAATTTTCGACAACAGGCCTCCCGACGCGTGGTGTGTGGTGCATCTTTGACATCGAAATTACCGGAACGGAACCTTGTGATTTCTGGTTATTTCCAAAAATTAAAATAAAAATTAAAAGGAAAGGTCTTTAATAGAGAAGACTGTTTTTAGAAGTGGATCTATAGACTTAAGAGCAGCATGGAAATCAATGGCAATTATGTGTAGAAGATAAAAAAGGACAAAGATTACGAATAAATACAAAAAGAATTTTTTTCTGGTCAACTTACCGAACTTTTGTTAATCACCTCAGAGAAATAGCAATAATATATTATATTATTTCAACCCTAAGACATACGCTTTACTAAATAGAGTATACCCTATAAGACTGCTTGGGTGTAAGACCTCCTACTAAATATGTTTACGATAACTGCTTTATCAAAAAGTACAATCTTTCAAAAGCGTAACATAAATTGATCACTTAAAAAGATTCTTAATCTTTCTTTAATCATTATGTAAACACAATTGCCCTTCGCACTCATCTTGAGTTAGAACGCTAGGTTAATTGTCAGTCGCTTACAAAAATGGATCGCTTAACAACCGCAAAACGAATTGAAACTGAGAAACCTTACAACAGAAATGGTATGAAGATTTTGATGCACTGGGCTTGCTTATGGCACATTATGGAATTTGAAACAAAATTTTCTTCAATATCGAGACACATTTCTCACTCGGAGGATACGTAAAAAAGCTAAATTCTCCCATTTGGGACTCCGAGAATCCTCAGGCCATTGAAGCAAAAAAAACTTACTCGCTCTTTGGTCCGGAGGTGTGAGTGCATTTTACTTCTTTGAAAACGATAAAACAGCAAGAGAGTCACTGTCAATTCGAAGCGTTTTGGGTGTATAATAACGTTTTGGCTTTCAATTGAAGAGACAACTTGGACAATATATGTTTTCAACAATATGATGTCACATGAAACTCCCCACGAGCGCATTTGACTTTGTTTTAGCAATGTCAAATTGGCCACCGAGATTTTGTAATTTGACACCGTTGGACTTTTTCTTTGTGGGATTACTCGAAAGACTGTGTCTATGCGGATAAATCTCTAACGAGTGAGCACTTGAAACCCAACTTTCGTCAAGTTATGGTTGAGATACCGCCCAATATGTGGCAAAAGATGATCGAAAATTACCTAAAATGCATTGAAGTTTGCAAAAATTTGTTGAGGCGGCCAATTGAAAGATGAAGTGTCGCACATAAAATGCTGAGACTCAAACTATATAACTATATATAAAATGAATTTCATGAATAAAAATAATAATTTTGATTAGCATTTATTTTCGAACCTGCAAAATGACAGTAGTTCGACAAGAAATATTAAATTGTATATTCTACTTTCACTTATTTTATCTTGTTAAAAATGCTTGTTACTTTTCGATTATGCAACTATCTTCATTTTATTTAATAGCATTTAACTGCTGGCATGTACTTAACAGCTAATTAAGATGCCAAAAAGATCTCACTATTATTACATACAGATCTTGACTAAATAATTTTAGTGTAATTATTGTAATACAAAGTGGCCTTTTTTCATTTCGCCAAATTCTTACAACTGCAAATTTTCTTACAATTTCTTTTCTGCATTTTTCACTTTCTCTGCACTCAATTGCATTCCTTCGTTACATTTCCAATTCTTCTTCTTTTGTTGCCATTGTTTGGTAGTTCTTATTGTCTGAATAACTTTCTCAAAGTTCTTTTTACAACACTCTTCACAATTCAACTTGAAATAGTAAATTTTTGTGAAAAGTGCAATTGCTCTTACTTTACTCAATCAAAGTAATTGCCGACTTTATTCAATACCGACAATTTGCCGTGGGAAAATGGTTACTTAACGGATAAATTTACTTAACAATTGCTAGTTTCAATTGATAGATTTCGAAAAAGTTTTACAGCATATATTTAATAGAAAATAATAAATACATATATAATATATTAACTGAGGAACGCGGAACCGAAATTACAACGGTTTTAAGAATAAGAAGAAAAAGCCAATTGGAAATTCCAAGTGAACCCAGGTCACTCTCCACCTGATCTTTCCAACGGAGTGGAGGTCTTCCTCTTCCTCTGCTTCCACCATCGGGTACTGCATCGAATACTTTGAAAGCTGGAGTGCTTTCCTCCATTCGGACGACATGACCTAACCAGCGTAGCCGCTGTCTCTTCATTCGCTGAACTATGTCAATATCATCGTATAGCTCATACAGCTCATCGTTCCATCGTCTGCGGTATTCGCCGTTGTCAATGCGCAAAAGATCATAAAACGTTCGGAAAAATTTTTTTCTCGAAAACTCTTAGGGCCGACTCATCAGAAGTTGACAGCGTCCACGCTTCTGCGCCATATAGGAGGACCGGTATGATGAGCGACTTGTAGAGTTTGGTTTTCGTTCGCCGAGAGAGGACTTTACTTTTCAATTGCCTACTTAGTCCAAAGTAGCACCTGTTGGCAAGAGTGATTCTGCGTTGGATTTCCAGGCTGACATTGTTGTTGGTGTTAATGATGGTCCCTAAATAAACGAAATTATCTACAACCTCGAAGTTATGAGTGTCAACAGTGACGTGGGAGCCGAGTCGCGAGTGCGATGACTCTTTGTTTGATGACAGGAGAGATTTCGTCTTGCCCTCGTTCTCAACCAGACCCATATCCTTCGCTTCTTTATCAAGTCTGGAGAAAGCAGAACTCACGGCGCGGTTGTTGAGGCCAATAATGTCGATGTCATCGGCGTACGCCAGCGGCTGTACACTCTTATAGAAGATTGTACCTTTTCTATTTAGCTCTGCAGTTCGTATTATTTTCTCCTGCAATAAGTTAAAAAGGTCACACGATGAGTAATCACCCTGTCGGAAACCTCGTTTCGTATCGAACGGCTCGGAGAGGTCCTTCCCGATACTTACGGAACTTTTAGTGCTGCTTAAGGTCAGTTAACACAGCCGTATAAGTTTTGCGGGGATACCAACTTCAGACATAGCGGCATAGAGGCAGCTCTTTTTCGTGCTGTTGGAGGCGGGCTTAAAATCGACGAAGAGTTGGTGTGTGTCGATCCTCTTTCCACGGGTCTTTTCCAAGATTTGGCGCATAGTGAATATCTGGTCAATGGTTGACTTACCAGGTCTAAAGCCACACTGATAAGGTCCAATCAGTTTGTTGACGGTGAGCTTTAGTCTTTCACACAATACGCTCGACAGGACCTTATATTCGATGTTAAGAAGGCTTATTCCACGGTAATTGGCGTAGACTGTGGGATCGCCTTTTTTGTAGATTGGGCAGAGCACACTTAGGTTCCAATCGGCGAGCATGTTTTCATCCGACCATATTTTGCAAAGAAGCTGATGCATGCACTGATCAGTTCTTCACCGCCGTATGTGAAAAGCTCGGCTGGTAATCCATCGGTCCCCGCCGCTTTGTTGTTTTTTAGGCGGGTGATTGCTATTTGAACTTCTTCGTAGTCGGTTAACGGAAAAGCTTTTCCATCGTCATCAATTGGAGTTTCGGGTTCACCACTTCCTGGTTTTTCCTCTTCACTACCATTCAGCAGGCTGGAGAAGTGCTCCCTCCATAAATCCCGTATTCTCTGGGCATCTGCCACTAGCTCATCTCCCTGGGTCCTACAAGAGTTTGCTCCGGTCTTGAAACCTTCCGTAAGTTGCCGTATCTTTTCGTAGAATTTTCGAGCGTTACCCTTGTCGGCCAGCTTCTTAAACTTTTCGTACTCACGTATTTCGGCCTCTTTTCCCCTGCAAATGCGTATTGCTTCTCTCTTCAGTTCTCGGTATCTATCCCACCCCGCACGTGTGTGGTCGATCAAAAGGTTGCGAGGTAGGCATTCTGTTTTCTTTCCACCGTGACATGGCAGTCCTCATCGTACCAGCTGTTCTTGCGACCTTTCCAAAATCCAATAGTTTCCTTTGCAGCTGTAAATAGGGAGTTTGAAATGTCGTCACACAGTTCCGTTATACCGGGTTGCTGATGAGTGCTCTCAGAGAGCAGGTGTGCAAGTCGAGTAGAAGCAAGTCTTTGCCCACCCTGACGTTGGAGTCGCCAAACAGCTCATAAGTGCGTTCGAGGCGCTCATAAAAGGCTCCCTTAGTCACATCGCCCTCAAATCGTAATCCTTAAAATATTTGCGGGGGTTGTCTCATCCGAGACTTTAGCTCGCTTCCAAACGAATGTTTGTTTGTTTGGCTACCCAAGGGATACGTGGTCTAAGACCGGAAGTCATGAGCTGCTTGAACCATAAGCAAAAGAATCGTTTCTGACCACTCCCAGGTGAATGGCAGTTAAAAACTTTCCTCACTTGCGTGAACTTCTACACATTACCCCATCCCCGCTGCTTACCACTTATATATTGCGGCCATCGGAGCCAATTGGAGACACAACAGTTAAGAACCCTCTTTTTATCCTTCCATCGTGAATTTTCTTCCATTTTACATATGTTTATTAGGTAAGCTTTATATTGTATATATATACATATATATTTGCTTATTAATATGAGCACTAAAACTCTTTACCTCTTTATAAAGAAATCACCTTTTTCGCAAAAAGCTCTAATTTTCTTTGGATCATAATATTTGAGATCAATAAGATATAACGTTTCATAAAGCGAATGCAACTAAACTTCTCTGCATCGGCCTGCATTATACTGAGATATTTGAATTTGATCTTACCTTTTAAGAACATAAATTGCAGAATTTAAACTTCTTTAAACGAAAAAAGTTTGGCGTATACTTTTAAATGTTCTTAGTAAACCTTGAATTAAATGCCATAACGATTTCAAAAAATTCACCTTCACTTGGTGGGCCTGGACAATCTACCTATTAAAATTAATAATCTTACCGAAATTTTTAATCGATTTTTTTATATTGGTGTAGTAAAAATAAATACATTGCTTTTGCATAAAATTGAAAGCTTTAATTACCATAGTTAGAATAATCCAATTTAGGCCAAATATGCGCCGTTTTGTTTGATAACTTGTTGCTATTTTAAAGGTATTTTCATTATGCCTCTCTTATAGAAACCCTCGTTCCTATTGGCAAAAAATTGAGACAGTCGATTTTCACAAGCCTTTCTTGAAGTGAATTTTTCACCAGCAAAATTGTTCACCATAGACAGGAACAGATAGTAATCACTTGCTTCCAGGTGCGGACTATAAGGTGGATGCATAAAAACCTCCCAACCAAGCTCTCGAAGCTTCTGACAAGTCAATATCGATGTGCATGGCCTGGAGTTGTCCTGATGGAACACAATTCCTCTCCTATTGGCCAAAGCTGGCCGTTTCCGAGTTAAGAGTTTTGCCGTATGGGAGCAGCTCATAGTAGATAATTCCCTGCCAGTACCACCAAAGACACAGCAAAACCTTCCTGGCCGTCAATCCTAGCTTGACCACCGTTTCCGCCAGCACGATCGTTTTCGCTTGACGTTGTCGTAAGTGATCCACTTTTCATCACCAGTGACTAACCGCTTCAGAAAATGGGTCGATTTTGTTGCGATTTAGCAGCCATTCGCAGATGAAAGTTCGGTCCATGAGGTTTTTTTGCGTTAACTCGTGTGACACCCATACATCGAGCGCCTTGTCGTGTCCAGCCTTATTCAAATGGTTTCAAATAGTTTTTTAGCTCTTGGGCAATCAAAACATGATTTGGTCGACATTTTCGACAATTAGCCAGTGCGTGAAACATCTTTAACATCAAAATTCTCGGAACAGAATCGACGAAACCAAAATTGCGCGTGGCGTTGTGGCGTTAATTTTTTAAGAGAAATTATTCAAGAATTTGCAACAAATTCTGAGTTAAAAATGGTGTAAAGTGTAACGAAGTGAATTGTTAACAAAGGCTTTTGGCTAGTGTACTATGAGTGGTACAAGCGTTTCCAAGAAGACAATGAAGACGTTGAAAATAACACTCCAGCACATCAACAACCAATGAAATTGTGGAAAAGTGTAAGAAATGTTTATGAACGATCGCCGATTGGTTACGAGTATTAGAAAAGTCGCTGAAGATGTTGGCATATCTATTAGGCCGTGATTTACAAATCACTTCTGGGTGGTATAGTGATTTTTTACGCCATTTTGGACATATCAGTTTAGATTAAAGTAATGTTTTTCGTTTATAGATTATCTTTCCTCAGGTCACTTTATAACTTCCCATAAGGACACCACCCCTGTGATATTAAATTCAAAGCCGAGTAAAAATAAAACATTTCTGAGAGTACCACTAGCCTCAAATTCTTTCACTGATCCTTACGAAGTATGGTAATATCAATTAATAATCTCCTAACACTTTATAGCTTTTTCAATGTTAAGTTATTTACAGCACCGTCTGTTGTAGTACCTTTTACATGAGTAGGCCTAACTCATAAACTTCCAACCGGAGATTTAGTTCAAATAAAAACATATATTGGTCAACATTTCCTCACATACGTAAACCTCTTCAAGCGGAAGCTCACATCAGATACAAAATTAAGTCAAACACTCACTCGACCGCCGCTTCAAATCAATTCCACATTTCCGTAGCTACCGGCAGCACTACGTACACCATTTCAAGCGTCTTCATCAATTTTATGCAATTTAGCATTTGCCATCAAAGTAATTTAACATGTCCGTGTCACGTAATCACACTACCGCCGCGGACGCAAGTGACATCGCACACGAGGGTCACTAGAGCCTTACCATAAGTGCTTAAAGGGCGCCGTCTCCCAGCGCTGAAAGTATGCTCGCTTACACATACTTATATACGTGTTTGTGTAAATGCATGAGTAAAACTACTTTCAAACTCAGCTTAGCACATCGAGTGTACTGGCGGTTGGTGTTTGTACAAACGACAACAAAACCCACACTCTACTTCATTCAACTTAACGCTAAGTATGCACTGAGGCTAAGTTGATTTTTGACAGATTGCTTGTGTGCAACACGATGACGCCGACCGCCATCCAAGCGGGGAATTCTTGATCAAGTCAAAGTTAGTTTCGCCATCTTTTAAGTACGAATATTTTGGTGCGACCACCTCTACTCGGGCCAAAGCAAACTCGTGCGAGAAATTTTGCAATTTATCAGCGTGATTTTGAAACTTTTGAAATATTGTGGAAACTCATAAAATCTGGTTAAGTGGGAAGTGAAAAGTGAGAGACATATAAGAAGAGGGTAGAGAAAACGGTGTTTCCACTACTAGAAGTATATGGTATATGTACATACATGCCCAGTATGTGGAATTTATGTGCATTACACGTGTGGGCACATGGTCATGTGTGATTAAAGCACGTAGTTGTATTTTTACTTATACACACGCACACGTAATTCCAAAAATTTCGCTTATCCCTTTGAAATATTTCATAATTTCGAAAGTTACTCCAAGCTAACACCGGAACCTGCCTGACCAACGGTAACATTCACTTGCGAGCAAACTGTACGTTGCACACATGTAGACCCGCCGGAAATTTACTCATTAGAAATTCGTGGCAGAAACTCGTTTCCCATGTTTTAAATTCAAATAGATAATTTGGCTTCGAGTTTTAAACATCCGCAGTTACCTGCAATATACATATGTATGTACGCCTCAAAATTAATAATGAATATTTTTTACTTAATTTTTTTGGACTAAGACCTTTCTAAAACTCTATAATGCCAACGGAGATGCATTTTAATTTTCAAACAGATTGCAATATTACTAAAAGTTTTATTCTATTTTGGCGGCCGTGGTAGCCGAGTAGTTAGCATTGCGTACTGCCATTCGGAAGGCTCGGGTTCAAATCCCTGTACAACCAGCATCCAGATGTTATAAAAAATTTAATTAAATTGTCTAATTGCGATCGTCCTTCGGCAGAGAATGTCTACCCATCCGAGTGTATTACTGACATGAAATAAAGACTCCTCATTAAAAACCCTCAGCTAATTGGAGGAAGAGATCGGCCGAAAATCGCTCCAGCGGTTACAAAGCGCCAAGTTATTTTTTATTTTATTTTATTCTACTATTCAATAGCGCGCTTGCCAATTTTTCTCTTCATTGTTCGGCGGCAATAGAGATACCAAGGGAAGCCAGCTCATCCTTAACCTGATTCTTTCACCGGAGTACAGATCTTCCTCTTCCCCTGTTTTCACCAGCGATTACTACATCGAATAATTTCAAAACTGGAGTATAGTTTAACCAGTGCAATCTCTGCCATGTCGTCCTGAACCATGTTATTGTTTTATCGTCTGCGGTATTCGGCGTCGCTCATAAACAGAGGACCATAAATCGTTCTCTCGAAGACTCCCAAAGTCTACTCAAATTTTGTCAACGTCCACGCAAACATAGCGGCATAGAAGCGGTTAGTTTCACACGATTTTTTTCTCCACTCTGACACCGCAATCCTCCTCGTACCAGCACTTCTTTAGTCCTAGTAGATAGCAAACTGTTTCTGCAACGATGTTACGTAGTGTTTAAGCATGGATTATCCCACGCCCAATTTCCCCTGCATAGCAGTGAGGCCATAAACTTAAAGTGTCTATTAGATGCTTAACTCAGAGTGCTTGGAAGATATTGGACAGCTTGCATATTGCATGCTTAGATGTTTGTCAGCACCAGGAACTGCTGGCCATATCCAATTTCTCACCCGGAGCTCACCCCTGAGCTCCACCATTGGACCCCATCGAAGTTGATCAGCCTCATTCCATTTGGGGTTGTCCCGACATGGAGACTATTTATGGCTATTGTACCATGGAAGACTACTTTGTCCACCCTATCCTTAACGTTACCAAGCACGATTACGAAGTGGGATTTTTACAGCGATAACTACAGAGTTTTAGACGCTTGTAGGAAACATCGCCCTTCTCTTCTCTCGCTTTGATGTGGACGCTCGCCTACCGGGAAAAATGTCTGGACTCAATGACTGAGTCTCTTTTCCACCACAAATCCGACATCAAATTTGTGCTCCTTTTAATAGGCTGTCATGCTTTTAAATGAGAATCCTTAATACGTTTGCAGGGGTCGTCATCAAAAGTGGAGTCTCCTATCCAAAAAATTGTTTTCATATTCACTGAAGCTGGTTTCTACGTGGTGTTCAACGCAGAACGTCACTAGGTGAATAGGCATTAGTTAGCACACATTTATATAACGATATACTTGCTTAAGGACTGGCAATCGTTCGCTTTGGTGAACGATTGCTTCTCTGAAGCTCGCCCACGTTTAGCCGTAGTGTAAAGCTTCCCACGGGTTAGTTACTGCAGGTCTTAAGTTCGAACAACGCTACATTTATGGTTGTTCATTATAGGACACCAAAAGGCAGGGTAAAGCATATAATATTAACAGATTATCGTATTACCGAATAGCAGAGTATCAATCTGGAAAGCTTGATAGTTTTTTCGTTACTTAGTAGCAACCAAACCAGGAGCTATGAATCAAAGATAACACCAAGTATCTGGAAGTAATTCTGGACTACAAATTTCTGTGGAAGCTAAATGTGAAGGAAATGCTAAAAAAGTCAATGAGTATACTCATGAAAATAGGTGCAGGGTACACTAGTCTTATGCATTGGTGTTCCACAGCGACAGTTAAGCCACAAAATCTCGTATAGAAAAACATTGGAATGATTACAGCGCCTCGTTGCACTATGCATAACAAGAGCCCTTCATACCACTCCAACGACGGCGCTTGATCTACCAACCATAGACATTGCAGTGAGATTGATAGCTAGTGAGTTCTGCTCGATATGCAAAATAGACCTCCTACTCGCATGATTTATCTGGGAAAGAAGGTTTCATCAATCTATGTGCAAGGAGGGCGGATGGCACAGGAACGTGCGATTTGCCGTTGGATCAAAAACGGCTGATTGAGGGAGTATATTGCGCTGTGCTAGACCTCAGTCAACCCTTCAAGCTTCCGGAGTACTGTCAAATTTTCCAGACAGAGGTATTCGCCAATATTTATGTCAACACCCAGGCGAAAATTAAGACGATATTCTCACATGGTGTTGTGTCAGAAAATATCCTCAGAATCCGGGAAGCAGTAAACAGCGCGGCCGAGGGTAATTGGCTGCAAATATACTGAGTTCCAGGTGACAAGAGTGTTATGGGTAACAAAATAACAGAAGAATTTGCCAACAGTACTAGCAGTCTTGCGGTCAAGATGTACAGAATAAGTTGAGTTGAGTTGCTTGTTGGTGTTTTCCCACTCATTTCTGTTTGGGATTCTCGTGGAGAAAAGGTTGTCGAAGCACATATTGGAGGTGGTGCAGCCAAGCTCCTTCGCAACTTCTGCAAGAGGAAATGTTTCAACGTGTCTTATACTACAATCCTTTCAAGTTAAGCAATACAGTATAAAAAAAATCGATAAAAATGAATGGTGGATCAGGTGCTTCTCATTTCAAAGGACCAGAGGCGCGTAGCCTTACCAAACCCAAGATTCAAATTTTATTCCGATTTTTATTGCAAATACTTTTAATTTTATTTCATTACTTTCATAGCCGTACGGCTAATTTTTTTACATATATTTTATATGTATATTATAAATATTTCATTTTTTACTTAGCCTGCAGATAAATTCTGTTCAATACGATTTCCTGCGTTTAGCATTTTATTAAAGCCACCGATACCCACCAAATATTGAGTGGTTATATACGAGTATTATATTAAAGTAATTAATTTCTAAAAGCCAAAAATACAATATTTCAAATAAATTTCATTTAAATCCATTTGAAACTATTCGTTCTCTTTTTCTTCTTATTCCCATTTCCGCAGCAAGTGACAATTGGGATACACTCGGGCGAAGTGGTGACCGGCGTTATCGGCAATCGTGTACCACGCTACTGTCTCTTCGGCAACACGGTAAATCTGACAAGTCGCACTGAGACCACGGGTGTGCCTGGACGTATCAATGTCAGCGAGGAAACTTATCGGTGAGTGAAAAGCAGAAATTTCGTAATCGTCCTTTCTTTCATCTCTTTTTCATTTTTCTACTTCATATTTCAAAATATAATATAATTCGGAGACATACCTACATACTCGTACATACGTATATACGTATATGCATATTTTTATTCACTAACTTACTTACCATACATGCTTATAGTATACTTAATTCTTTATATATTGTACATATATAATATATGTTTAAGTGAAGATAAAAATTTAAAGCGCAGTGTTGTTGTTGTACTTCATAGTAAGTAACATAATGAAATTGTTGAGTGTAAGAAGTTTTAACATTCCAACTGTTTGCAACAACTTGCACTCGTTGCACTGTTTTACTCTCCACGGATGCTGTCTTGCTTGCAGATAAAGCATTGTTGTACAACTTTTGACTGAAAATAAAAAATAAAGAAATCTTGTAAAAAAGTTTAGCGACATCTTCGTGTGTATTTCAAATAAAAACTTTTTTCATGATTTCAAAAAATCACAATACAATCTTTTTCTTAAAAAAAAAAGAATAACTAGTAAAAACAGTAGCAATAGTGAGTAGGCAAGGGGCCAAAAAACAAATAACTACTAAGCAACTGAGTTAGCCAAACGTCAGAAAAAGTACTTGGCTTTGGCCATGAAGATGACTTATACCCTTCACGTGTTAATATTAATTTTGCTTTCTTTTTACCTTTTTTTTATATTCACACATAACTACGCACTTGTGAGGTGTTAATGAAAAATTTAGTTTTTAATTGTCTTGAGAAGCAGTTAAAGAAGCTAAGAACATATTTATACAACACTTAGCTTTGTAAGACAACAAGTCGTCTCATATTTGAGCTTGAGATCTGGTCGTTTTCTCTTATATCATTATTGAAACGATAGATGGTCGAATTCCAACTTGAAGAAGTGTAGCTTGTTGATGTATAAAAATGGCGGATCAACCCACAGCCTAAATTGCTGTTGATTTTTTTTAAAAAGTAAAAAAGTAAAAGTAAATGTAAATATTATAGATTTTTTAAATTATAATGAACTTTAATCAATTATATAACTGATATTTCGCAATCTTTCCGGCAACATCATTATTACACCCCCTATAGAACTTCTGGCCTTTACCTGCAAAAAATGGAACCAAGTGCTATTTTATGGTCTCGTCTTTTTCGAAAGTTTTACCATTTAATTAGTCCTGCAAAGATCGAAACAAATGGTAGTCTGACGGTTTAAGGTCAGGTCTATATGGTGGATGCATCAACAGTACCCAGCCAAGCTCTTTCAGCTTTTGGAGATTGACCAAAGATATGAGTTGGCATCCAGCCACAAAAAATACACCTAACCTCAAAAATTCAATTGGATTGCATATTGACGGGATCGGCAATCCATTGCGACAGTATTTCAGTACTTAGGGTTGGAACTTCACTGAACAGAAAATGAAAAACTAGATTTCGATGAATTAGCTATTTCATGATGATCGATCGATGTTTCTTGATACGCTAAGTCTATGTCGCCGTATATCTCATATAGCTCATAATTTCATCGACTGCGGTATTCAACGTTCCCAACTCGTAGGGGCCCATAAATCTTACGCAAAACCTATCTCTCGAAAAGTCCTAACGCCGACTCATCAGATGTTGTCATCGTTCAGGCCTCCGCGCCATGTAGTAGGACGGGAACGATCAGCGAGTTGTGAAGCTTGGATTTCGTTCGTCGAGAGAGGACTTTCTTTTAAATTTCTATGGTATATAATAATAATAAAAGGCTAAATTTTTAATCATTTTGAACTCTCTGAAACCGTTTAGTAGAACAGAGTGTTTTTGCCCCTCATTTCTGAAAAATTCTAAAACAAAAAAGAACTTTAAATCTCACTTCCTTTCTAGCATAATTCGAAGTCATACCTTGGCAAAGCAAAAACTGTAGCTCTGCTAAGATGGAGCATAGTGAAGGGTATAAAAATTTATAAACTATTATTTTTATTGGACAACGATATAACTGTTTGTCTTGTTAAATTTTTTGGCAGTGCACATAACTGAGTTGAATTGATACTTACTTATATGTAGTAATTATAGTATTTACTCAATATTTTCATCGCATCGTTGGCTAGCTCAGCTGGCGCTCAAGACAATCGCTGACCTTGTTGTGAGAGGCACCAGTGGCATTGTGGATATTATTGTCTACCACTTCATCATCACTATTGCTGCTGCTGCTGCTACTCCCGCTGTTCTTGGTGGTTAACTGCAACTGTCTTGGATTCAGAATTTCCACATCTAACGGTTTTTCGAAAACCACAATCATATCATTTTCCTTTTTCACCTCGAATTGCTCCTGAGCCAACTCTGTCGTTTCCATCTTTTCCTCCACCACCTCCTCCTCCTCCTCCTCAACAACCGGCGGCAATTCACTGCTTACCAAGACATGCGCTATACATAACTGGTCTTGTGTCTCCACCACCAAACTCTCCACAACCTCCACACCAACTTCCACATCCACTGAAGATTGCTCTTCATCTTTGGGTTCGGCAAAACGTACTCGTCTCTTGGCGCCACTCACGCCGCCACCGTTGGCCTGCAACTTTTCTAAAGCCGCATTATTTTCAATATCGTCCTCTTTCTGCGGACCCTCCAGCTCTTCCATGAGATCAATGTAACGATGCAGGCGTCGCGGTAGCCGCAGAGTGTCGATGCCGTTGGGTAGTTGGCAGTTGTGGCGCAGCAAATCACGTATGCGGCATCTGCAACGTGTTGAAGAGAAAGAAAGATGTTTAACAATTTTCAGATAATAAGAAAGAAAGAGGGGGAAAGAGAAAGAGAGAGAGGGAGAGTAAGTTAGATTGAGTGTGTTAGAACTTAAACTTGAGTTGTTGTTTTGTAAAGTGAAAAGATTATTAGGCTTTTCGCCGAAACTTGAGTGTATAAAGAAATCAAAAGTTCAAAACAAAATGCAAGAAATAATGTTATGGACCCATTGTCGCCTTTTAAATGTCAAAGCAAAAAATTTCAAAATTTAAAAAAAAAATTACAGTAAAAGCGCCGAACTTTTTTGCAAACTTTAAAGGAAAAAAAAATTATTTCTTAAGATTCCTACTCTTTTTGTACATGTTTTTTTCGATACGTTTGTATACGTGTATGTGTAAATGTGTGTGTGCATGTGTACTTGTACCATTATGCTCAAAAACGCGTGCTCGAAACAAAACTTTTTGAGTCTTTGAAGTGCTGATTTTTTCATTGAAATAATAAAAATAAAAAAAATAAAATAAAAAATAATAAAATCCATCACAGCCACCAACAACAAAATTCAAATCTGAAGTAATATTATATTACATATAATGCTTCTAAATGTAATGCATAACGTAATTAAAAAGTTTCGATTTTGATGCGAAAAAAATATGAGAGCGTATTAAATTTAGACCTTGTTTCAAATATTAATGCAACTTAAAAATTCTTCTCGCTTTTTTCGTAGCAATAAACTTTAAGTTTTCGCAAAACATAACAGGAATAATAAAATGTCACCATCCACTTTCTATATGTGGGTTCCCGCATAAAAATTTTCCACCCAAAATAGAAGATATTGTGGAGAAGTGTAGATCAATTTCCCGCAGAAACCACGAAATAAAATTTACGGATAAAATAACAAAAAATTATTGACTTTAAATAGGCATTTATAACCAGTATAAATAATGCATCTATTTTTAAAGATGTGTCATCAGTTCTTCAGGACTCTGCCACTTCATATACGATGGTGAAAAAATGAACTCAGCTGTTTCAACAAGGAAGAGAGACCTGTGAAGATGACCCCCCAGTAGTGATCGAAGAAAATGTTCAGAAAGTCGAAAAATTAGTACTGGCTGATCAAAAAATTAAATTGTGTCAAATAGCGAAGGGTTACAGATTAGTAGAGCACGGAGATGGAGAGATTTTCCATTAACATTTCAATATGATAAAAATTAGTGCGCGATGGGTACAACGAATGCTCACGCGGCTCGACAAGCTGCGACGCTTGCAGAGTTGTAAAGATTTATTGGAGTTGTGCCAAGATGATTGGGATGAAATTTTCAACCGCATTAAAACAGTTGATGAAACTTAGATTCGTCAGTATGATACGGAGTCTCGATGCAAAGGAAACTACAATTAACGGTCAGTATCACGCTAATTTTTTGAGCCAGGCGTGTGAAGCAGTCATACAAAAGACAGGTTGCAAGTTAGCGCACGGCCGTGGAAAACCATTTTGAAGAGAAATCTAAAGAATATTTGTTCAATGGTATAAAGGCATTGTATTCACGATGTGAAAAGCATATTTCACTTTAGGTAGATTATAATGAAAAATAAAAAACATAAAACGTTACTTTAGTTTCCCGTCCCGCCCCTCGTATAATTAGCGCCTCAAATTGACTTGATCTACTTGTGAAAAAACTTCGAAAATTTATTGAACTATGTTTTTTTACCATCAAATTACTCTCTATATTTATAAAAAAAACGCAGTTCAATTAGAAAAAAAAATGCCACCAAATTTCGGAACTAAAAATCCTGTTTAATAAAATTCAAGTTTTCAATTTCTTTTACAAGTTTTCTTAACTTTACTACAATTTTGCGAATAATGCTCTAAGTAAGTAAGTGCGACTAAGCAATTGGATCCAAAAATGTAAAAAGAGCTGCCAAGAGTTGCACTAACACTGGTGCTCTCGAAACTCTTTAATCACATCACTCTTAAACTAAGTTACCTGCCAAACGCGTAAGAAAATTCGCAGATATTAATGATAGCCAAACCAGGTGAAGGCTACACACAGGCGTCTTCTTACAGATCAATAAGCGTATCCTGTTTTTCCAAATTATTTGAAAGAATTCTGCTATCAAAGATATCTCCATGTTTTCGTGAAAAACATGGTATTGTAGAATAAAAACCCGTATTAATATTGAAATTAGGAAACATTTGAGTTCAAGGAGTGTTGCTGAGGAATATTTGGTAAAAAGATCTATTACACAAAATACATAAAACTATGCCTACACAATTATAAATACAATACATTTGAGTCATATTTGTCTAACCGACGGTTTACCGCAAAACAATCGGAATTTATCGCAGAAGTTTCCAGTTGAAGCTGGTGTTCCTCAACATATACACTGCAGACATCCTAGTAAACCGAAAAGTTGAGACAACCTTTTACAGTACTATGGTATAATAAAGCCAATTTGGATCTAGGGTAATCAACTGTGGGGTATGACCTGTGAAAATGATATTGAGAAGTTACAGAGGTTCTAGTCCAAAATCCGAGGAGTAATGAAGAGCGCACCCTGGTACGTTCGTAACGAAAACATACATAAAGACCTCGGCAGCCTGCCGGTTAAGCCTGAAGTTGACAGATGCAGAACAAAACTGAAAAATCAACCCAACCGATTAGCTAATACTTTGTGCAACTTATCCAAAAATTCTCGACTACGTTTTTAATTTAGGTTTAAGATTTGTAAACTTACTGTTAGGCTTAAGTTTATTATAGCAGATTCAGTAATAAATGCATTCCGTTTAAGAATAAAAAATTTGATCCCATTGGAGATTATGCACTTGTCCGCGCGTAATTGAGTACCAGTCTCCGAAACACTTTTCCAACTCTTTCAAATAGCCGTTATCTACTACGGCGATGCGCTTTAATATCTTCACGGCAAGAAAACGACAGCTCTTTTGGGTTCTATTCTTATTTTGAAATAAGAAAAATCCCCACGGTCTCGTTTTGGAACAAATTTTGCTGCCACGAGTCTAATACCTAAATAAAAAGTGTCATGACAAGACCCAATTAATATTCCAAGGTTATTAATGGCTTCTCTAACTGTGATTCGGCGTTCGTTTATAAACGTTTCTTTCACTTCTTCCAAATATCCGTCAGTTGTTTATGTGCTTTAGCGTTATCTTGTACTTCTTACTACACTTTATTACATTTTTAGCTCAGAATTTGATGCAAATTCTTCAATCCAATTATTTTAACAAATTAAAACCCTGCTTACTGGATGCAGAGCTCTTTCGACGGGTTCGGTCTAAGCAAAAGGAATGATAGATGGAAAAATTTTAGTTGGCATGCAGAGAGGTGTTTAGGTGTAGTGTGGGCACTAGTCGCATGCAGGGCATACATTGAGTCTGCATCATCAGAGTTAACTCTACTATAATAACCAAGCATTAGTTGTGCCGGTTTTACTGGGGTTTCACAAGACATCTCGATATATTCATTGTACGAGTATATGAGTTTTGCATTGAATTCTGATGTGGCCATTCACTGTAAGGGAGTTGATGAATGTGCTGACTACTCATTTAGTGCATGAAGTTTACGAGCTATCCACTACACGTCGCCTTGAACGGTTTTGTAACGCTGAGCGGAGCCTTATAATTTGAGTATCTTTTTTATTGTATATTGTGCCTGTGAACGGTTCTGACAGTTGAGCAAGGGTGATCACTGCAGTAGCATCATTAGGTTTTTTGTTATCGTCCTCTAGGCAAGATTAAGTTACAGTATGATCTTCTCTCTCACCAACAGCGACTTCAATATTATCGAACCGAGTTCTTGAGAAATTAAATTATCACCTTCAATGATAGCTCCTGTACGTCAATACAAATAATTTCAGTAGAAATTTCACTATCTTACAAATGTACTCGTAGTCAGCAGGAGTGAGAGAAGAATATAAGGCAAATAAAAACGCTGAACAAAATACTAAAAAACAATGCTGCTGAGTTTTAAGGATTCTGTTGGGCAGAAGGTGATTCTTCATAAACACTTCTCAAGAATTCAAGATATATTTGTAAATTTTGTGTAAATAAGTACTTGGCTTGCGTAGTATTATTCATAAACTGTAAAATATGAAACGAAAATTGTTTAAAATTGTTTACAACACCAGCGGTAATGGTCGATTAGATGAAAATATTTGAGTTCCTTAAAGAATTGCAAAGTAACACTTTAGGCCGTTTCATAATTGCGGTTAAATTAAAGAAAGTTTTTGGCTTAGCATTCTTCCTAACATTACAGTGTATCATTGTAAGAAAGGGCATATAATTTTTTGTGTTAAAAAACTAGATTAAACTGTGATGTATTCAATAAAAGTTGGATTAGAAGCTGTTAGAGAAATTGTATAAATAATATATTTATTAACAAGTAATTTTAATTTTAAAGAGTTTTCAAAAAAGAGGTGTTATTTGGACATTCAAAGAAAAATGGTGAAAATGTTAAATAAATTCAAATATACATATATTAAAAAAAAATCAGTTTAATTCTTGGCACAGGCAGACAATAGTTACCTACATATACTAAACTGAACTTTATCTGGGGAAAATCTTCTTTCACTAATTTATTATTTTTTTTTGTTGCTTTGATGATGCCTGAAATTACAGCTTCATATGTAATATAAACAAACATGCTCGCACATATAAAATGTATGAAACATGCCCTTTCCACGCCAATTTGTCATTTTATGCGGACCAATTGCCACAAAATTGCCAATCGAATTGCCAGTCAAATTGCTTTCATTTCAAACGAACTCAAACTCGCTTATTCAGCTCACTCCCCAACAATTCTTTTTCTTTCCTTTTTTCTCTATATTCGCCTCATTTATAATCTAACCTGAATATGTCATATGAAATTTATAACCGAACCTTTTGACATAATGCAAAGAGGATATGTATAATAATATTTTATGATCAAATTCTGAGCAATTGTCAGCAAAAAAAACTGTTTGCAAGGAATACTATTTTCTCTTTTTACTTGAATACGAAGTTTTTAAATTTTCAAAACATAAATTTGCGCCTAATGACTGGGTCGCCTATTAAAAATTAACTTCGAAAGGTTTAGTCTGAATAATGAAATGGTATTGTGAGAATAATTAGAATCATATCCAATTATCAAGATTTTATCTGGATCCAACATCCATCCCCCTCTATTATTTCTACAATTACATTATACATATATGTATTTTTGATTAAGATGAGCTTTTACATCATCTCAAACAACAACAAATATGACAGTGGTAAACAAATAAAAAATATCAATCTTGTCAATTTTTTGCAAGTCAAAGACGACTTCGAATCTAACGTTGATTTACGAGCAATTTTAATAAGTGCAACTATTTTTATACATATTTAACAAAAAAAAGGAAGGAGACATAACTGGGTCAAAAATAAAAGAGAAAGTGCTTTCTAACTTCTAAAAATAAATTAGCTTTTATCCAATAAATGGTATAAATACCTTAGCTCGGTGGATTATCATTGGTCATATGCGCTATTAGTTAATATTAAAAGTTCTTAAATATTTGTTTAATTTAATTTAATTTCATTTCATTTCATTTCATTTCATTTCATTTCAATTCATTTCATTTCATTTCATTTCATTTCATTTCATTTCAATTCATTTCATTTCATTTCATTTCATTTTATTTTATTTTATTTTATTTTATTTTATTTTATTTTATTTTATTTTATTTTATTTTATTTTATTTTATTTTATTTTATTTTATTTTATTTTATTTTATTTTATTTTATTTTATTTTATTTTATTTTATTTTATTTTATTTTATTTTATTTTATTTTATTTTATTTTATTTTATTTTATTTTATTTTATTTTATTTTATTTTATTTTATTTTATTTTATTTTATTTTATTTTATTTTAATTTATTTTGTTTTATTTTGTTTTATTTTATTTTATTTTATTTTATTTTATTTTATGTTATTTTATTTTATTTTATTTTATTTTATTTCATTTTATTTCATTTTATTTTATTTTATTTTATTATATTTTATTTTATTATATTTTATTTTATTATATTTTATTTTTTTATTTTATTTTATTTTATTTTATTTCATTTCATTTCATTTCATTTCATTTCATTTCATTTCATTTCATTTCATTTCATTTCATTTCATTTCATTTCATTTCATTTCATTTTATTTTATTTTATTTTATTTTATTTTATTTTATTTTATTTTATTTTATTTTATTTTATTTTATTTTATTTTATTTTATTTTATTTTATTTTATTTTATTTTATTTTATTTTATTTTATTTTATTTTATTTTATTTTATTTTATTTTATTTTATTTTATTTTATTTTATTTTATTTTATTTTATTTCATTTTATTTTATTTTATTTTATTTTATTTTATTTTATTTTATTTTATTTTATTTTATTTTATTTTATTTTATTTTATTTTATTTTATTTTATTTTATTTTATTTTATTTTATTTTATTTTATTTTATTTTATTTTATTTTATTTTATTTTATTTTATTTTATTTTTTGCATTATTTCATTTTATTTTATTTTGTATTACTTCATTTTATTTTATTTTATTTTATTGTATTTTATTTGATTTTATTTAATTTAATTTAATTGAATTTAATTTAATTTAATTTAACTTAATTTAATTTAACTTAATTTAATTTAATTTATTTTATTTTAATTTTATTTTATTTTATTTTACGCTCCTAGCAAATATTCAATAATGTACCTGTTCTCGGCTGTTTTCTATACTTACAAAATATATTCATGCAAAATAGATACAGACATACAGGTATACACAGTGAATACATATATAGTATATTTTAATCGCATTTCAATGTAACTTGTCAGCTTATATATTTATCTATGAGATTAAAATCTGTAGGCATGTGCTTATCGGAAAATCGTATTTGAATTAAATTTTTTGTTACATATTTATATTTTGCTTTTATTGCTTTAGAATAATCAAAACAGAAGTGAAAACGTAAGCCCAACAAAGATTCAGGATGCAAAAACGATAGAGTAGAAAATAATGAAAATGAAGTGATGTTTTTTATATATATCAAATCTGTTCTACCAAATGGGAATATAGGTATAAATGGTGGATATATGCTGGTATACGTATGCATATTATGTTTAGAGCTATATGAAAACATGAAAACCAGGAGAAATAAAAGTAAAGTAATCTAGAAAGTTTATAGATGAGTTTTTGTAAAACCAAAGTCATTGAAATAAAGAGTACCAATTGTAGTACGAATATTATCGGTACAAACAAAATAAACACCGAATTTTTTATTTCAGTTTTCATGTTTCCAGAAACGTGGGCTTTTCATTTAATCAGTTGAAACAAATTTAAGAAAAAACTAAAGAAACACCAATTAGTAACAAACATAATAGGTCATTAAATTTTTGTATTTTAAAGTCTAAAAATAATAAATATTCCCAAACACTATTTTAAATAAATTTGAAAAGAAAACTACTTTATAAATTTTATTATTTTTAAAGACCTCTAAAGGCCCGTTTAAGCTCCTCACTCTATGAGCTTATTAAGTTTCAAAGGTGTCTTAAATGCCACAGAGCTTTTCATAATGACAATGCAAACAACAACATATTTAGTAGCTGCCGTCATTTTTCAATAAAGTTTCGATTCATTTCACCAAAATTACACTTTTGCTTGTCATTAATATATGTATTGTATGTGATGTGAATACATTTTTTGGCCTTATTTGAACACTAGGTTCACCCCTCTTTCGCACTTTCATTATCGTGATGACTTATCAGCTTTTTGCGTTTTTAGCCACCATTTAGCACTCGCTTGATTTAATGGGCCTCACTTTCTTGCTGTATTTTGTGCTCCTCGCCACGCCTCTGTTCGGGGTAATATCTGCGCATTCACGCTAACAAAATTAGCTCTCAGTTTTCCTTCTCAATGTCTTATTTTGCGGGCATTTAATGCGCTACTATACGGGCATTTTGCGTAGCTGCTTTTGCTTTATTGGGGGCTGCTACAGCCTCGATTGATAACCAACAATTTTCGAGTTGGTTAATTAGTAATATTGACAAAAGAAAATTATTATACGCGATTATGATTAAATGGATTTCGTGCAACGCACTTTCCAAAAGATTATTCCTTAGAAAATGTTTATGTTTATAACGACGTTGCTGGCTTGGGTTGACGAAATTCTATTAGCACTGTTTATATTTACATACATCACAATGACATGTATAGTTAAGTATTTGCCGTATTAGATTGGTCATTTGTTTATTAATTAATTAGGAGTAAAGGGCGCATAACGGCGTATTTTGTTGAAATATGTGAACCCGAGCGATTCGTGTTAATAATGATATGGCAGATTATTAATAGCGGCGGGAATAGGTTCAGTTGTTGTGAAAATTCAGGAAAGAATAGATGACATAATTATTTTTGTTTGTTTGAAAGACTATAAGTGCAGAAGGAAGAGAGTATCAATTTTGTAAGGATTGATTTGGTAAGAAAGGTTAAAAGGTTTGAAACATAGCAGTTCCCCACCGCCACTGAATGCCTGATCTGAAGTAAAATTGGAGAGAGAGTAGCTTCCCACTTGCTCTTTATACCAAAATTTAGGTGTAGAAGTTCATCTATTTGTGCAGAAGCCACCTATCTATACAGCAATCGACTCACGCCTCCTTTCCACTTGATCAACGGCTGGCCTTTTATACAAGTATCCTAGCCACTGACAAAAAGTTTTTGATCATGTCAATTTAAGCAAAAAGCTACCTAAAAAATTTCATGCTGGTCGATTGATTTAAAAATAACTTCGTTTTTTTTTCTAACCCCCTAAGCTTCAGGTCTCCCCGATCAGTAGTTTGGGCTGTGAGTTGATCCGTCTGAACAAAGTCAGTACATCAAAAACATCATGGGGAAAAATCGTCAAAATTTTCTATAATCTATTTCAGAACGATGTTAATATGGATTTCGGTGTACATAAAAATTTTTGTTAAGGCCAAATCTACAAATACCGAAAAAAAATTTTCTGGCGCGTACATTCTTGACATTCGGTCAATTTAACATCGACGAAAAATAAGTTTTGATAAGACTAAGCAAATATACGAAATTTCTTTAATAACATTTCTATAGTAGCTGACATATTAAGGGTCTTTCAACTGATAACTATGTATTTTATGGAAATATTAAGAAGCTTGGATTTTGTTGAGTCGAGCCACAATACCGTAAAAATTGAAGCAGACCTCTTACACGATACCTCTGTTGGAGAGGAACTCTGCTGAAACATTGTTAGACACTCCTACGGTCAAGAAATACATAAGTTTTGAATTTCCACGGTGCACTGAGACAAGAGGAGCTCCATGATAGTGAGGTGAGGATCTTGATTCGAAAGAAAACGAACTAAGCTTTGAGGACAGTATATGCAGATGGCATACGAATTGTTTGATAATCTCATTGATTGTGCACATTGTATAGATTAGACGAAATATAGGTCAGACGAAATTCCAACATCAACGCAAACAGAAATTCGTCATGTGATTCTCTTCGGGTTTCGGCGTAATTTACAGCCAATATATATAAATACGGTCTTTAAAGATTATTTTTAAGTGGTTTCGACTTGGTTCGTACTTGCCTAAACTATTAGAAAATTATGAAATCTTCTGTATTCTAAAAATAAATAATGTGATAATTAATGAACATTTTTCCCGTGCTAAAACCTTCCGATACCGCCATCTTAAAAATAAAGTATTTCAAAATATCCATTGAACTACTGTCACTAAAGAGAACAACCTTTTAATAATGCTTAAAACTCATACGCAGTTTTATTTGACCTACTTAATTTAAAAAAACATTCCGCACACATTTACACATACAAATCGTATTAAAAATTTCATGAAGAAAAATAAATTCATTAAATTTTAAATCGAATGTCTCCAACTAAATTAAATAACCCCAAAGGTGACTGAAGATAAATATCGTGTTCAAATACACTCAAATACTTACCGACACAAATGCCGCAAGGATACCACACCGTACACCTGCTCTTTCGTGATGATTCGATCAATTAAAAGGCGTCCATATTTCTCAAAAAACAATTCACGGCGTGCACTGTAGATAATTGGCTGCATAGAAAAGAGGAAAGAAGAAGAATTTGTTGAAAATATTGTACTTAGCAAGTGTATTGGAGTAGAGTAAATTCTTAAAATTAGGTAGAAGACAAAAATGTTTGTGAGTGAAAGAGAGAGAGAGAGAGAGTAATTAATGTGTGCCACGAAGTATGCAGCGAAATAAAAAAAGAGGAGAAAAGCGATTATTTAAAGGTGTGCAGTGAAATTTGAGTAAATATTTGGTGTGTAAAAGAAGAGAAAGAAGGAAACAATGAAGCCGAAAGGCGAAGAAATATAATTAAATTCCAAGAAGTGTGCACTTGACAGATAGAGAAGGCAAGTCTTGTATAGGAAGTACAGATAACAATATTTCAATGGCCACAAGCGCCGATTTATTACGTTTACAAACATACGCATATTGATACAGTGACTTCAGACCATGGTACAATTTGGGTTTATTCTTACCATTATGCACAGCAGGGGGGGGTAAATTCATGAGGTTGAGAGCGATTCTCACTAAGCTGCCAAGAGTTTTGCGGAAATGCGGAGAAGCCCCCATATTTAGTTAGGCTTTTAACCATAAGAGCTGAACAATATTAAGCCTTAAAAGTTCAACAAGCTTATAATATAATATGAAAAGACGACAGTCGTGGACCTACTTACTGTTCCTTCCTGGATATATGAAACTTGTGACTAGTCACTCACTGCAAAGGACGGTGTCATAAAGGGATTGTGAGAAATCCTCTGTAATGAATTTTTATTGAACGCTTCCGAATTCTGTTCATAAAAAGATGTGTAGTCGGCCGCATTAGCCGAGTGATTAGTATTGTGTACCACCATTATGAAGACCAGAGTTCGAGTTCTGGTTCGACAAACGTCCTAAATTATAGCAAATTAGTTTTTCTAATTGTGATTACCTATCGGCAGCGAATGTCAAGCCCTCCGAGTATATTTATGACGTCAAATAAAAGCTCCTCAATAGAATCCAACGATCATTTGGAAATGGCTTGGAATAAACTGTAGGTCCCTTCATTTGCAATAAAAATAACCGGAGGCATTATACTAACTGGAGAGGAGCTCGGCCGAAAATCACATTCTCTTCGCTTCACTAATGGCCAAGCCATTGCCTGTTCAGTAAGCATATGCGTGGGACCTTCAGTAATCAGAATTATCGAAATTATCTGTAAAGTTGTGACAGTTATCTGATCATAATTGACAATAAAGTAATGAGACTGATTCCATAAAAACCGTATATTTCAAAATTATTCTACATTTCTGGAACGCTTCGACTGGGATCTCCGCGAGTACCCTCGTCACGGCCGCCTGGATATGCTCAATCGACTCAAAATGGGTTCCTTTGACCACCGATTTTGTTCTAGGGAACAGAAAAAGCCACAGGGTGACATATCGGGCGAATAAGGCGGTTGTTGCAACACGGCGATCCCTTCAGAGGCCAAATACTGGGACACGCTGAGGGCGATGTGGCACGGCGGGTTGTCGTGATGAAGGATCCAGTTACGAGCGATGTCTGGGCGCGCCCTGTTAACTCGTTTACGCAACCTTTCGAGTAATTGGTGATAGTAGACTTGATTTACGGTTTCCCTCGGTGGAAGAAATTCTTGCAAATATATCAACGGAGAGGAGAAGGGAAGGGGAATTTCAAGGCCACAGGGTTACCACAATCGCCACAATATAATCAGTCTTATTACTGAATTGTCACACCTCGTACTACTTCCTGAAACAATACCTATGTGTACAAACACTTTCCCATACAAATTACAAAAATTCAAGAGCTTTCCATAGCTCCAATAAGCTTTAAAGATCTGTTCTCCTTTAATACGCGCACAAGCAATGGTCGGTCACTTCTATTCGAAGGTATTGTAGTGGAAACAAGCGATAGTTTGTGACTTGACGCGTCTGCTACTGCTGCTGGTGTTGCTACTGCGAACCGCAATGCTATGAGATTTCAATCCTGCAAACAACCCACTATGGCGTAATCGAACTTAGACAACCCAAAATAGCAGCTTTTCATGCAATTGCACCAACTCCGTGTATATGTATTAGCAACCTGAAAGTACAATTTAACTACGGCCATCAACAGCAATCGGCCATAACCGCAAAAGCAGCGACATATTTTCAACTTTCGAACGCAAATTTGGAAGCAATAAACTCAGCCGTGCATCCTTCTAACCTACTAACCATCCAACGACGTGCATATTTGCACTCGTACTCGTACATACATACATGTTTTGCACATTATGTGCATACGAACAGTAATAAACTAGCAAATAGCTGCTGCCGCCTATACAGTTTGGAATTTACAATTTGCCTTAATGGTGTTGACACGCCCACACCTCATGAAATTCACTATGGAACCGTGTATTTAAACAAGTTTTCCAATGAATGCATACCCAAACTAAATCACATGTACACATGTATGCGTACTTAGATATTTTGAGAGTGACTATGTATGTATGTATGTATCTCATGGAGTAGATGTGTGTATTTTGTGCTTGTAAAGCGGAATTTACTACCAGCATCAAGTCTGCACACATCCTCACTCACCTTGTACGGCATCTCAATCATCGGTATGTTGCGTAGTAAAATTTGCAAACACGACACATTTTGTAATACGTAATTACGACCATTCTCAGTGATTTTCTCCAGCAGCGCATGTACAACGGAGGCGCCACCATCGGGTGGATTTGGATGTGCGCCGTATCTGTAAAGTATTAAAATAATTATGATTAAATGTGATAAACAAAATCATGCGTGCAAACAGCATGGTATCAAGCCAAATATTATCAATGAAAAGAAATTTATTATAAAAAATATAATTTCTCTTTTTATTTCATGATGATAATAATTTTATATTATTATTTATTTATATGATTTTATTTTCTTTTGTTTAATTAACTTTATTTTATTTATTTTAATTTATTTTATTTTATATTATTTTATTTTATTTTCTTTTATTTTATTTTATTTTATTTTATTTTATTTTATTTTATTTTATTTTATTTTATTTTATTTTATTTTATTTTATTTTATTTTATTTTATTTTATTTTATTTTATTTTATTTTATTTTATTTTATTTTATTTAATTTTAATTATATTAGTTTATTTTAATTTAATTTTATTTTATTTTATTTTATTTTATTTTATTTTATTTTATTTTATTTTATTTTATTTTATTTTATTTTATTTTATTTTATTTTATTTTATTTTATTTTATTTTATTTTATTTTATTTTATTTTATTTTATTTTATTTTATTTTATTTTATTTTATTTTATTTTATTTTATTTTATTTTATTTTATTTTATTTTATTTTATTTTATTTTATTTTATTTTATTTTATTTTATTTTATTTTATTTTATTTTATTTTATTTTATTTTATTTTATTTTATTTTATTTTATTTTATTTTATTTTATTTTATTTTATTTTATTTTATTTTATTTTATTTTATTTTATTTTATTTTATTTTATTTTATTTTATTTTATTTTATTTTATTTTATTTTATTTTATTTTATTTTATTTTATTTTATTTTATTTTATTTTATTTTATTTTATTTTATTTTATTTTATTTTATTTTATTTTATTTTATTTTATTTTATTTTATTTTATTTTATTTTATTTTATTTTATTTTATTTTATTTTATTTTATTTTATTTTATTTTATTTTATTTTATTTTATTTTATTTTATTTTATTTTATTTTATTTTATTTTATTTTATTTTATTTTATTTTATTTTATTTTATTTTATTTTATTTTATTTTATTTTATTTTATTTTATTTTATTTTATTTTATTTTATTTTATTTTATTTTATTTTATTTTATTTTATTTTATTTTATTTTATTTTATTTTATTTTATTTTTATTTTTTTTTTTATTCTGTTCTATTTTATTTTTTATTTCATTTTATTTTAATTAAATTGGATTTTTCTTTGTTACCACGAATTGCAGGTCCACAAAAGTTGATCACGTAACCATTAGATATCATTTACGTGTGTAAATACATGTAGATCTCTTAATACGGTTTTATTCTGTATAATTTTCAACAACTGACTGGATTTAAATGACAGGAAGATTATATGCGTTTTAGAGACATTTTTTATTATGCTTGCAAGTATAACGAACTCATTTAATAGTAATATAAACATAAAAACATTATGTAAGCCTGAGGCATCTGCCATCATTTACAGGAAATGTTGACAGTTGCATCCAAGTCCTGAATTCGCGTAACCTTTTCTAACTAAATACATACAACCGCATAATCAACTGAACGTGTGTATGTAGTTGGCAAATGCAAATGCAAATATGTAAGACTGTCAGGGTGACTAACATATGTCAAGCCATATTTGCTGTTCGAGTGCAAAGTCTAATGTGTTGTCACAGTAAACTAGTGGGAGAGGCAGTATTACTTTACAATACCTTAGTGTTTATACTTTTTATATACATTTTATATAAAGTTAAATTTTTTAGCAACAGGAGTTCTAAATACTATATTAGTTGCAGACGTTTTAAAATTAAACAAATTTTCCCCTAAACGGTGCTCGTAATGCCTCCTATTAATAGAAAAACATATCTATTCATACCTGACTCAGCTGTGAATAAGAGTAACATGCTGTTCACACAGGCACTTTATTAGTTAAGTAATTTAGTTACTATTTGCATTAAAAATGATCTTAAAACAATAAACAATAATTAAATTTTGAATGTGTAATAGTTTAAATTTATTACGAAAATACTGTTTACTAAGAGAGCGTTAACCAAGAGGACGCGGAAAGAAACCCCTTATTTTAAATTATGCTGCAACTACCCATCGCGCGTACCTTCCGTCCATAGCAACCTATCTTATGAGAGCGCCATGCAAATGAAAAGTTGTCACCGCTCGCCCATACCGTTACTAACGGTTGTCCCATAGAAAATACTCGTGTTTGTATATTCTATTATGGTGTTATGTTATGGACGGAAGGTACGTGCGATGGGTAGTTGCAGCAATAAAGTTACCCACCTGCATTAGCAAGAAAAAGACATGCAACCCATGTAATTGTGCAGTAAACAAAAACAAACATAGAATGGTATAGTACAACTGACTAGGAATAAATAACCAGCCACATTCAATTATTCACGCAAAATCCGTGAGCATACGTGTACATACATACATACGTCATGCGAGAAAAAAGCCTGTAACGTACATTTTGTTGAAGTATGGTTAGAGTATGAGTATATGTACGTGTACGTGTATGTAAAATTTTTGTCTTAAGTTTGTTCGTTACTTTTGCCTTTTTTAACTATATCATAAAAGCAAAATTAGGAAATGAAAACATCCTGCTGAAGTATTTTTTTTGCAATGAAATTTATTTCTTTTATGAATTATATTAGATTGAGTAATAAAGAATCTAATGATAAATTAATTATTGAAAAAGATTTTAGAATCAACTAGACTTTAAACTAATTAAAAAAGTAAGAAGAACTATCTTTCGCCAAGTCGAAGTTTTTCTAACTGAAATTTTTTACGAGTATACACTTTGGTAGAATACCCATGCCCTTAGGTACTTTTTTGATAGATTTTTGACCCAAAATCATATATCTGAACAACTTTTTGTATGCGCTATATGAGATAGTCATACGATATCGATGATTTTCAGTCACAATAATAACAAATTGCATACCCTTAATGTTTTTTTGACTGAGTTTTGACCAGAATACCAAGTTTCACACTCCTAGATGATTTTTCGACAAACCTATGAACCAAAATCCCAAAATCTGAAAAATCGGTGGTATATATGTTATAGTGTTCCAATCCAAGTTTGGTTAAAGTATTTCAAAACTGAAGGACTACTTTCCGTAACTCAACTCACCATTCTGACCGGATCGGTATAAATTTTCATTTCATGTATAAAAATGAAAAAATATACAAATTTAGTTGAGAAAAATTCCGCAATTCAGTCACGCATTGACTAAATTAAAAGAAGTACTCGTTTATCCCCTCAATAGTTTTGATTTAAGTCACAATCACCTCGATGGTCTAGTAAGAGGCAATTTAAGGCTTAATTTACCATAGTTAGAATTATCCGATTTATGTCAGATATGCACCGTTTCACCCGGTTTGCTATTTTAAAGGAAATAAATGTCTTTATGTTGCTCTCTTAGAAACCCCTGTCTTCTCTTAATTACAATTCTTCACCACCTAAATCATTCCCCATGATCAGAAAAAGACGGTAATTACTAAGTGCGTAGTCCGCACAATAACCTGGATGTTTGAGCACCTCCCAACCAAACCTTCGAAGCCTCTGGTCAGTCAATATTGATGTATGTGATCTGACGTTGTCCTGATGAAACATAATTGCTTCTTTCAGACAGTCCAATTGTTAATAGTGCAGGTGCCAATCTAACCAAACACACAAAAAACCCGGCTATATAATCCTGGCTTGGACAGCCAGGTCTTTGACAACGACCGTTTTTGGAAGGGTTCAAGTTTGTAACGATTCAGCAGGGTTCGCAGATGGAAATTCGGTCTATGAGGTTTTTTTCGTTAACTCATGTAACAGGCTTACAACAAGCATCCTCGCGTATCTAGCGTATTTCAAGTGGTTGCTAGCTATTTTTTGTGCAATGTTTAGCTCATGGGTAATCAAACAGTGCTCGCATGACGATCAGACTTGACGATTTTCATTATTTTTTCGACATTTTCGACTGTCTGACTGGTGTTTTCACCTTTATCGAAGAAAAGTTGTGGAATATAGCATTTGTTCTTTCACGTCATCAACATTTCTTCCTCTGTCGTTTTAGTACAAAATATCATCTTTCTAACCCCACCTAACGTGATCCGTTCACACTTGTAAAACGCGATATTCATTTCACTAAACCCATGTATTGCAAAAATAATATTATAAATATTTTACTAGACCACATGTATGGTATATAAATGCATGTTGAAGTCTACAAACATGCCTGCATACATATATACACGTGATTTTCTATTTGACTTGTGCAACAATAAAACGTGTAAGTAAGTGTAAAATATCATTGGGTATGTTTACCTTGAGGGATTTGCAATTACAACCAATCACAGTGTAAAGTTCAACGTAAACTGCATACCCATGGCAACAAATACATATGGTATGTGTATACGAGTATACTCGTATGATAGTTAAGAGGAAAAAATAGGAAGTCATTAGCATAACAAATGGCGATGTAAAAAATTGTAAAATGGATTCGATTTGCGAAAGTTACTGTGGAGAAAATAAGAAAATTAGTGAAAGGAAATCTCTTTGTTGGATACAATGGGTTAGATATTAACAACAAGATAAATTATCATACTAAAAGAGATTTGAATCATATTTTTGTTAACATAATTTATTTAAAATTATTTTGTATTTTGTAGGAGCATTAAAAATTGCGAGATCTCAGAAAGCTGCTGGAGATATAGCAATTGAATTTTCGTAAAAATAGAACGTATTTGCCATGTCTTCAGCTTTGGTTTGGCAGCACCAAATTCAACTTCGAAATAAATCCCAAACATTCCTCATCTGAATATAAACTACTTGAAAGAATAAACAAACCACTTTTCATCAAGACCTCTAATCAGAACTAAAGAATCTGCACATTCTTTTTTTTTTTTTTTTGTTAAAAACTTACTGTTTATACAACTGTCCACTTCACACTGATATCTGCTGCTGGAAATCGGATAAGCAGGTCTTATTTGGCAGCGTCTGCAAACGAGAGGAGAAAAGTTACGGAGGGAGAAACGATTTCACTTGCCCTTAGTAGTTGTAGACTCAAAAACTCGAATGAGAATATTGTCGTGGCATAAAAAAGAAACAAATTTTGATATAAAAGTGTTACTTAGCTGTCCAGAGCAAAAACACATTAAAATTTTGGCTTCATTAATGAATATTCATGGAAAAATATAGCCAAATTATATAATAAATCTAGATCAGTGAAAGCAGCCGAAGTAACCCTGTTAATCATTGGAATTAGTATAATATATTTAAAAAATCGAAAATTCCTTTAGAATTGAAAATATTTCAACTACTTCGCTTTATTTGCGTAGACACCGCTTACGCTATTACATCCGAGTTAACAACATTGCGTCATTCGTTTCTTCTTTTCACTGTTTGGAGATTCCAAGTTCAGCCAGGTCCCTCTCTACCTAATCTTTACAATACAGTGGAGGGCTTCCTCTTCCTCTGCTTCCACAGGCGGATACTGCATGGAAAACTTTCAGAGCTGGAGTATTCTTATCCATTCGGACCACTTGACCAAGCCAGCGTAGCGCTATTTCTTGATTCGCTGAACTATGTCAATGACGCCGTATATCTCATACAGCTCATCATTCCATCGGCAGCGGTATTCGCCGTTAGCAACTCGTAAAGGACCTTTGCCTCGAAAACTCCACGCAAACTCATCAGATGTTGCGACTTCTAGATATACTAAACTTCTTTATCAAGTCTAGAGAAGTCGCGGTTGTTAAGGCCAATAATGTCAATATCATCTGTATATTCTTATAGAAGATTTTACCTTGTCTATTTAGCTCTGCAGCTCATATTATTTTTTCCATCAATAAGTTAAAAAAGTCACACGATAAGTAATCGACCTCTCTGAAACGTTGTTTTGTATCAAACAGCTCGGAGAAGTCCTTCCCGATCGCGACGGTCAGTTTACGTAGCCGTATAAGTTATGCGGGATACCAACAGACATAGCGACGCAAAAACAGCTCCTATGCATGCTGTCGAAGCGTGATTTAAAATCGACTTACAACTATTATGGAGAGTTCACTTTTATTTACGTCGCATGACATTGCTTCATATCTTTATACGCACTAAGCTCGGGTTCAGACAACAAGAGGAAACGAAATTTACAACGCAACATGTTTATTCTTGAAGAAAGTAGACACTTTAACTTACTTACACTTTTCTAAAGTAGCACATACATATGTATATGTTATTTTTAACCAGACAAAAATTGACGAAGTTTCTTTGGCTTATTATTTTTATATCACAATCAACTGATTTTGTTTTATAAGCAGCTGAAACCACTTGCTTTGTTTTATAAAACACACTGACGCAATATCTGCAAAGTAGTCAAAGTAAAATTTATCGAGGACACCATAACGTCCCTCACTTAGGGCGAGCAGTGGCAGAGGAAGTGCACTACCGACTCCTCCTCGCATATGTCTCTGCATCCGCGATAAAAGTTATTAGAGAAGTAATCCATTTTTCTATCATGTGTCCCTACCAAACAGTGTCCGGTTATAGCGCCGATTGTTATGCTCGTGGAGGTTTTTTTCAAGAAGGATTAGAGACTTAGACTTAGATCCATTTTCATCGAACATTTGCTAGACCTGTGTGTGGTTTCACTCTGCCATCTGCTATTGGTTTTGCTGGTGAAACCCGATCTTAGCAGGTATTTTGCAGAAAAAAGAAGTATACCCATTTCGTCAGCGCAAAAGACGTTTCAATGATCGGATCATATCAATTGCAAGTGGTTCAGAGTAAACTCCGCAGCCCATCCTGCCAACGAGTTTTGCGCCGTCAACGGACCTTTGATCCAGAACTGTTTCGTTTTCCCATTTTGCACATGACCTTGTTTCTCAAAAAAAGACCAATCCCACCAAGTTCGCTCCAATACCCATTTCTCGGAGCCCATTCGTGACTATTATTAAAAGCGTCTCGATATCTAGTGTATACTCTTTGAAGGCAAAAACCCTCTCAATTCCTCATCATGAATTCGTGAAGTGCGGTGTCGACACCCTTAGTGTAGGCATAATAGTTCACCAGTAGATAGTTTGACGTATGCATTATCCTTAATATTATTAGGACTTCTGCCTCTCGATGTAAAGATTACTTTCGTCAGTAAAAATTATACATAATAACAGGATAAGATCTCCGCTGCAGCATGTAGTTCAGCGGCGAATAAACAAGTCGGAGATTTGAACGGTTGGAACAATCTTATTGCCCATTACAACGTGGTGCGGTTTATTATGGTATTTAGTATATCAGATTCAACATTAGTTGTACGTTTTGGGAAGCTGCTTGGAGAAGCATGGCATTCCTCAGAGCACCCAGGGAAGTGAGTAGCGATTAGGGCATCCAGCTTTTCTGTCAATCCTTATAGGACTGTCAAGAACCGGTTCTATTTTCTTCTTTGAAGAGCTTTCTGCTGATTTTCCGAATCTCTAAGATTTCTTAAGCCATAATATTTTGCACGCATATTTAATGATATTTTATTTTTATTTTAATTTTAATTATTTCTTTTTTTTTTGGTTATTCTGTAAATTGTAAAAAATCCTTTAAGTAGTAGGTATATAGGTTGTATGTATGTACATACATCCATTATATTGAAATTCCTTTAACAATTCAAAATTCCTTGCCACATTATAACTCATTGTCATATACATTTTGCTGACGCAATTGTGGTTTAGAATATAATTTGAAAAAATTTAAATATCTCATTTTTGCAACGATGGTAAAATTTGATTGCTCCATTCCAATATGTGACCAATTTTATTACATTTCTCAGCTTTTGTCTGCGAAGTGATTTCAAAAACTTTTTTGCATTCTCAAATATTTCTACATACCGCAAGCAATCAAAACGCCACTGAACCATTAATGGCATCAATTAGGTGTGTTTGTGTGTGAGTTGACTTAAGGGCTGTGTTTGCATACGGCAAATTGTTCCTATAGAGATGCTATTAAATAGCATCTATGTATATATACGCTTTTGTTGTATACTTATGTCAGTATGTGCGGACGCTTTTTTCTTTTCTGTCGAGATTCAACTGAAATTGTCCACCAGCCACCATCCATTTGATACTCAGCATTTTTCCTCTATGTGTGTTCACTCATTCACTTCCCATTCAAATGCTCATGCTCTCACATTTCGGCGCAAGTTGTAGCACTCATCAACTACTGTGTGTCAATAAAAATTTGCAACACTTTCTTTGAACTCAACCCAAAACACATTATTCTCCTGATATTTATTTTTGGCACCATCGAACTTTTCTCTCGTTATGCCTCTCTCACGCAATTTGTTTTGCACTGCTATTTCGCCTCACAAAGTGAAAATGCAATAAAAATCTGGCACAGTTAAAATTTGCCTTGACACCCGCGCCTTTGGCAAGCAAATTCAACTAACGGTGGCATACTTTTTGGCGCACTGTCAAATTATTCCTTCCACCATGCGGCTGATGCAATGCAATTCTGATCTAACCTAACCTAACTAGCCAACTTGACTGTGTTTGGATACACTGCATGGGTATAAGAGAATCAATTGGGCGTGGCACCACTTGCTTACTAAGCGAATTTATGATGAGTGTGCAGGATGGTTTCTTGTTTTGTACGTTAGTGAATATAATGAAAATTTCAATTAATATATGTACATACCTACATCTACTGAAAAGGGAAAATGTTTTAATTTTCATGCTGACAATAAATTTTTTTATAACACGAAAATAAGTCAAACTAAATTGGTGAGGTTTGTTCAAGTGATAATCGAAAATTTCTTTTTGGCACAGCAAATGGGTTTCATTTTGAAATGAAAAAGGATGAAATAGACCACAATTTATTTTCGCAGAGAGTTTACTACTTATGGAATACAAAATATAGAATTAGAATATGGCATATATAATATACATATAACGTGTTATAATATATAGAATATAGAATAAAGAATATAGAATATAGAATATAGAATATAGAATATAGAATATAGAATATAGAATACAGAATATAGAATATAGAATATAGAATATAGAATATAGAATATAGAATATAGAATATAGAATATAGAATATAGAATATAGAATATAGAATATAGAATATAGAATATAGAATATAGAATATAGAATATAGAATATAGAATATAGAATATAGAATATAGAATATAGAATATAGAATATAGAATATAGAATATAGAATATAGAATATAGAATATAGAATATAGAATATAGAATATAGAATATAGAATATAGAATATAGAATATAGAATATAGAATATAGAATATACAATAGAATATAGAATATAGAATATAGAATATAGAATATAGAATATAGAATATAGAATATAGAATATAGAATATAGAATATAGAATATAGAATATAGAATATAGAATATAGAATATAGAATATAGAATATAGAATATAGAATATAGAATATAGAATATAGAATATAGAATATAGAATATAGAATATAGAATATAGAATATAGAATATAGAATATAGAATATAGAATATAGAATATAGAATATAGAATATAGAATATAGAATATAGAATATAGAATATAGAATATAGAATATAGAATATAGAATATAGAATATAGAATATAGAATATAGAATATAGAATATAGAATATAGAATATAGAATATAGAATATAGAATATAGAATATAGAATATAGAATATAGAATATAGAATATAGAATATAGAATATAGAATATAGAATATAGAATATAGAATATAGAATATAGAATATAGAATATAGAATATAGAATATAGAATATAGAATATAGAATATAGAATATAGAATATAGAATATAGAATATAGAATATAGAATATAGAATATAGAATATAGAATATAGAATATAGAATATAGAATATAGAATATAGAATATAGAATATAGAATATAGAATATAGAATATAGAATATAGAATATAGAATATAGAATATAGAATATAGAATATAGAATATAGAATATAGAATATAGAATATAGAATATAGAATATAGAATATAGAATATAGAATATAGAATATAGAATATAGAATATAGAATATAGAATATAGAATATAGAATATAGAATATAGAATATAGAATATAGAATATAGAATATAGAATATAGAATATAGAATATAGAATATAGAATATAGAATATAGAATATAGAATATAGAATATAGAATATAGAATATAGAATATAGAATATAGAATAAAGAATGCAATGTTCATATAAACTCTGGATTAAACGTATTGTATAACATGGGGACAAAAATAAAAAAGTGATTTTGCCACTAGTAACTAATTGTCCGGAAATCTTAAAATTTTTATCAATATGTTCAATAAGAAGAGCCAAGAAGAAAGGAAATACAATAAATTTTTGTAAAGGACCTGCCTCATAACTTACATAAGTCATAAATGAAGTCTATATTAGAATATTAGACACGCTATACTCTATTTGTGGCTGTTGTGAGTTTCGTGGGATTTCAAGTATTTTAGAAATCTTCATTCGATTTTTTAAAAAGCTTTTGTTCAAAAAATTAAAATAAAGGGTGATTTGACATCAAAAGTTCAATATTTTAGGGACGTAGCTCAAAGCTTAACGGCCTCAGGCTGCTGGGTTCCAGGCTAATGAGTTGGAAAGCAAAGGCGGAAAGAGTACTCGAATGATAACTTCTAATATTTTGTATATATTTATAAGTGAATAACCATTTCCGATGAAGTTCATTTGAATTCAAGGACAATATAGAGAGCATGTGCTTATATACATATGTATATTATATACATCTATTTGTAAGAATTCACATTACTTCCTGACTACAGCGTTGTGGAAGTCACTGTTGCATGTCGTAAAAAGAAGAATGAACATTCCAAATAAAACAGAAAATAATTGGAAAATTTACGCTTTTCTTCAGCGTTTTATTGCCGTATTCTTGTATTTTCTCTCTACAAATGTTTCAAATATTGCTACTGTAGCAACAACATGAATGTATATATTGTATTTGCACAAGGGTAAACGGAAGCGCTCTAACAAAAAGTATTTTCCAGTACAGCCTTTAGTCGTTTCTTTTTGCAATAATTACAAATACAAATATACTGCACAAACGCACAACTGCTTATATTGAAGAGTAGTGCAGTGAAGTGAATTATTTTGATAACTACACACACAAACCTAGATACATACACACATACATATATTTCAAATATAAAATTCTTAAACTGTTATGAACGCAGCTGACTGCGCGCTTTTTACGTAAATACCATATATGTGCATAGGCAAGTGTGTTTCGCAAAGATACAATTCATTGCATACAATTCTCTTCACTTCTTAATGAGATGCGGCAAAGTGCAAGGAATAAAAAAACTTATCTATAGCGAAGAGATGTTGAAATAAAAACAACAAACTAAAAATGAGTTTATAAAAGCAAAACAAAATGGAAAACTTTATCGCTTTTGCACTATATTGCACATTGCGAAATTATCTTTAAATACTGCATTTTGAATGGAGCTTAGAATATAACAACAAATGTTTCTGTTATTATTTAAGTTCCTGCACTGTTTTCCAACTCACTGCCTTTCGTTAATTTATCTAAAAGTATTGTATGCTTCGTCACATTTTTACTTGTTTACCTTAATAAAATTAGCAGCAGGTCAGGCGCACTCGCCTGTAAGGCAACACGTAGTGGTGATGAGCGGCCGCACGACTCGATCGGAATGTCAATGAATCTGAAAAATTTACAAAAAATAAATGTATGTATTTTGTATATATCTAAGTGGCATGGAATTGTTTAAACGTGCGAAAAACAGTAAATATTGTAAATTTACATAAGCTTTTAAGTCCCGAAATTTTCTTGAAATAAAAATTCCAAATTCTTCATTGAAATGTAGGGAGATAAGGTGAGCAATGCTAAATTCTAGTAAATGGTGCGAAAATTGATTTATGTTTCCTATTGAAACAACATTGGATCATTGGTGGAAGTCATAAGTAATGCAATTTAAATAAGGATATAATTAAAATTTAAAACGAAATAAAATAAAAAAGTACGATAATCAAGTTAACAAAAAAATATATATTGTGTAAATAAAAAAATTAATTAAAAAAATAAAAACATTAAGTGAGATAAGAAAGAAAACCAAACCTATGTAAAATGAGATAGGTTAAATTAAAACAAAATAATTTAAAAAAAATAATATAAATTTAAGTAAAAAAAAAAGTAAAATAATAATAACAAAAAATTAAAAATATAGATTATTTAAATTTTTAAATTGAGAAAAAAAATCAAAAATCCTATAAGAAAAAAATAATATAAAATGATATAATAATATTAATTAAATTAAAATAAAGTATAAAAAATTTATTGAAATAAAATAAAAGAGTAAAATAATAATAGAAAATTAAGATAATACAAGGTAAAATGAAATAATTTAAAATTAAAAAGTTAAATAAAAAAAAATTAAGTAACATTAAATTAAATTTAAAAAAATTAAACAATATTAAATGTAATAAAATTATATTGAATTAAATTAAATTAAATTAAATAATATAATATAAAATAAGTCGAAATAAAATAAATATAATAATAACTTATACAATATTTAAAAAAAAATTAAATATGTATAAAAAATAAAATAGCACATAATGAAATAAACCGAAATAAAATAATATAGAAAAATTAGATAAATTTAAATAATTTAAATAATAAAATCAAACCAAACATCCAAAAGTTATGGAAAATTTATTTAAATAAAAAATTAAGTTAAATTTTCTAAATGCGGTCGCCCCACGGCGGGGAATGTCCACCCCTCCGAGTGTATTTCGGATATGAAATAAAGGCTCCTCGTAAAAGAACCATCAGCCGTTAGGAGGCGACTTAGTATAAACTGTAGGTTGTTGGGAAAACATCATGACTTCAGCGGTTACAAAGCTCCAATTATTTATATATTCTGAATAATTTAATTCTCCTAATATAATTCAATATTTAACTTTCCTACCATTTAAGATTTTATTAATTATTAAGAAGCTTCGTTTTTCATCTTAGGAATACGCCCGGGAGAAGTGTCTGCCGAGGGGCGACCTTAGAAGGATAATTTTTTTTTTTTATTAATTTTTTACGAGAGTTATCTTTTATATTTCGGGATTTGGCAACCCTAATCTTGCAAGCTTGACACTTTAGATTTTATACGTATTTAGAATTTTTTCTCGTGATTAACTCGGCATCGATGAACTTAATTCAATTTTTAATGTTGAAACTACATCAAAGGCAAATGTTTTTCGATAGTATGTTGAATTCAGTCGGCGTAGCAGATCACTCCTTGACAAATTTCATGAAGGTCGTAAAAAATCAGGTGTTGTTCTGGTAACTATTATTGCAAATTGATATTTGAATATGATCATGTGATCTATGGCGGGGTTGAGATAACTAATGGGCATTAGTTCAATAATGCATGAAGATTTGACTGTAAAAAGAAATTGTTAATGGATCTTAAGGCAGAATATCTTGAAAAAAAACGACAAATTGGCTTTCGATAATTAATATTGGTTTTTGTTCTCTAACCTCTCGTATAATTTTGGGATGTTGAAAGTTTGGAACCAATTTGGGCAAAGCAGTTTTTTGGCTTCCAATATAAGTATAAACTAAATTTAGAAATATGAAAAATTTTTCTGTTATCTGTGGTTTAATTTTAGGAAATTGTCTCCTAACGGTATTCTTCCGATTTTAATTTTTAATAAAATATTTGCCTTTCTTTTTACGATAATATTTGTACCAGAAATTATATTTCCACCAGTAATATTAAGAGCCTACATTTCACAAGAATTCACACCGAATCCACACACACACGTCAGTACCACCTTAACAATCCAAGTCTTCTGGTTTAGTGTGTTTTCTTTTTTTATTATTTATAGTACTATATATTTATAGGTGTTGCCAGCTGACACAATTTCATTGGAAATTGAAAAGACCACACACACACACACACACACTCAAACACAAACACACACTTACGTTAACAGGAAATATAAATTTAAATAATAATAAAATACATGCACTCAATACACAGTAAAAAAGGAAGGGAATTAGGAAAATTTATGGGCGAATAAAACGTGAACTAAAGATAAATTTTAAAATGTCATTGTAAGGCATTACCAGAAGCACATAAGCAGAACCGAAAATCAGCAGTAGAGATACCACAGATACACAATTTAATGTACATAGAAAAAGAGGCAGGTGATAAAAATTCCAGGTGCCAACAAAGAAAAATCCTAGCTGAATTTGAATGAATGTTAATGGAAATATATATTATTTACATATAATAGCATTTTTAAGGTTATAAAATATTTTATGTCATATAGTATAATATAATTAATACTTTGTAACCGCTGAAGCGATTCTCAGCCGAGCTCATCCTTCAATTAGTGGTGCACCTCGTTGTGCTTGGACAACAAATGGAGGAACCTACAGTCTATTCTAAGTTGCCTCCGAACGGCTGATGGTTTTTTATGAAAAACTTTTATTATTTTATTTCGGAGGATTTGACAATCCCTGTAGAGGAGCGACCGCAAAAAAAAGAAGAAACTTAATTTTTTATTTAAATTAATTTTCCATCTGTGTCGATCCGTCTGCCTCAACGGCAACTTCTCTCAGCATGTATTTTTGCAATCTACAAATCATTGTCGGAACCCCCTAGATCCGTTGACTATATCATATGGCTCCCATTTAAGAACTATGGGGTCGATGGGCTGACCGAATAGGGAAAGTCATAATCCCGGTAAACTTTGCGGTCCGTTATCGATTTATCGGAAATATCTTCTTCGATTACTTAGCATACTTTGCATTTTTTGGCATTATTAATCTCCTGAACTTCGTAAAATACACCAAATGGTTTGAGCATCTGGAAAGGTGAGAGGCATCTTCTTCATAGAACTAACATAGGGTTACACGATCGAGCAAGCTGTTTAAGCGGTTATCTCAACATTATCCTGCTTGCTTACAAAATTTCATTGAAACATCTATAAAACTGTGGGACTGAATTGCATTCAAACGTAGGTAGAGCAAATCTAGCCAGCTCCTTATCTTCTTGAAATCGATTTAAATTTTAGTGAGCGAATCTCTTGCCCTTCTGATATTTTCTTGCAATTTACTAAAGTTGTAAAACAAAAATCATGAAAGGCAAACAACCGATGAAGTCCACTATCAGGGGTTGGAAAATATAATATAATAAGTGACTTTTGAATGTTTAAAATGAAAATCGAAAATTCTCCACTTATTTTGTATTTAAAAATGGTAGATTTTTTTTTTTAAGAGAAGAAGGTAGCACTAAAAAGGCGAAACACGTTTAATGTCAGATAGCTATGAAGCCGACTTGCGAAGAGAGAGTGAAACTACCTTTAAATTATTGTATCATGCTATATTCCACAATTTTTCTTCGATGAAGGTGAAAATGCAAGTCAGGCAGCTGAAATGTGTATAGTGCTTATGGTCCTGATACTGTACAAGCCAATCATACACAATTTTGGTACCGTCGATTTCATGCCGGTAATTTTGATATAAAAGATACACTCTACGGTGTGGCCGATTGTCGAGAATGTCGATAAAACAATAGAAATCTTCCAGTCTAACTAACATGCGATCACTGTTCCTATTACACAGAAGCTACACATTGCACAAACATACAGTTTGGAACCACTCAAAAGGTCTAGCTACTTAAAGAAGCTCAAGAAAAAAACGAATGTATGGAATTTCCATATACGAGTATGTATCGCTGCTTAATCGTAACAAAAACGACCCATTTCTGAAGCGAATGGTAACTGGTGTTGAAAAGTGATTCACTGACAGCAAAGTTAAATAAAAGCGGTAGTGATCGAAGGACAGTGAGTCGGCACAAACCAGTGCTATCAGCAATTGGACCGCCTGAAAGAATTAATCGCGAAAAGTCGTGCAGCCAACAGGAGATGAATTTTGTTTCATCAGAACAACACCAGGACACACACATCGATAGTGACTTGCCAGAAGCTTGGTTGGGAGATTCTCATGCACCCACTTTTTAGTGCAGACCACACCAAAAGATTGCCAACTGTTCCAGTTTGGCTGGTGAGGAATTGGTCTCAAAAGAAGCATGTGAAAACCGATTGTCCCAAGAGTTTTCATGAGAGAATCATAATGACATTACTTACAAAAAGACAAAAAATTATCAAGCAACATTCGACATAAATCGAATAATTTTAACTATGGTAAATAAAGCCTTCAATTTAATACAAAAAATAATGGATTAACTTTTACTAGACCTCTTATTATTACAGTATACTCGTATGTAAATCAAGAAATATTTAAATAAGTATTTTTAATGACACGTAGTTAAAAAAATTTCTATTTATTTAAATGAAATTCACTTTAGTTCTCAGAACTTTGGCGACACCGTTAAATACATACAATATATTAGGTTATTTCTATAGAAAAATCAAGTCGCATCTAAACACACGAAAAAAATACTTTTATTTGCTTAGAAAGGTATGTGCATACTGACTATTGTGTATGAGGCATCTTCGTTAGGTCGTTTATTTTCTGAAAATGTCATCACCAATCGTACGTGTGCCGTTGGCATATTCAGCCTTAGTCAGGCGCTTGATTAATTAATGCAATTAAATTGCTATAATTCAATTTTCGAAAAGGATATCCTTCTCACAAGATATATACATATTTATTCATATAAATAAGCACGTAGGCATAGCTGAACATATAAATAGATGAATTTTCTTATAAATTAAACAAATCCGCTTATTGCAAAAAAGAATATTAATAAATGAGAAGATATAAGCAATGCTGGAAATTAGATTTCTACAGCTTTAAGCGACATAAATAAGTAAGATAATGAAGCTACGAAATTTTGTACTAAATTTATAAAAAAATTTAGCGACTCTTTTAGTTAACTAAATGTACCATATGTGCTTTTATACAATTTTGGACTTTTATAAAGCCAGGTTATTTTTCATTTGGTTTAATGACAAAACAGGTGCAACTTTAGTTTTTAAAAATTAAATTTTGCTGGTTTCTTTTTTAATAGTATGAATATAATTGACTTACTTAATCATACGTTCCTGCTCGAATCGGGCAATCCAAACTGGCAGTTGCATGCTAAGCGATGTGGCATGATGTAGAAAGTAGACCATGGCTCGCGTGTTCTCATCCTGCATACATGTATTTTAGAGAATGGAAAATGCACATAAGGGATAGCGAGTAAAGGAAAATTTTGAGATTATTATTATTAATATTATTATTAAAACGTGCAAAAATAAGGCGAGAGCGAGCAGAGAAACAGGCAAAAGATTAATGAAAAGAATGAAGAAAAATAAATCTAAAAGAAAACCGCGACAGAGCGAGAGAGAGAGAGGGAGAGAGCTAAAACAAAGCACCAACGAAAGTATGCGCAAAACATAAAGTGAAAGCAATTAAAACTAAGGCTAAAAAGCCTGTTTGCCTGCTCGCTTGCTAAAAAAGAATCAACAAAAAAAAATACACGCTCAGCTAATCCGCTTAACCTGATCACGAAAGTCACTGCGCCAACCGGCTATGAAGTGTGGTGCATGTGGGCCGAATAAAGCTCCTAAGAAGATACGTTCAAACGTTTTTTCACATGAATAGATTTCCTCTGCAACAAGAGAAAAAGCAAATGAGAAATTTGGAAAAAATGATAAAAGAAAACGTTATGAGAGATTCTTTAGACGCTGGTTAGTAGCGAACAAATGTAGATATTGCATAAAAAAATTATTCAAAAAATAATTGAGGAATTTTTACGTATGCTTTTTGCAGAATTTTGAAGCACTTCTTCACAAGCTTTTTCACTCTGAAAAATTCCCATATTGCTTGGTATCATCCTTCGTTAGTTGGTTGGTTGAAGTGAGTGCCGGGCATCGGCACACCTAGGCCCCAAACGTGCCCATTGTGATACCACTAAGGATCCCAAAGACAATAACCCACCCGCTAATCGAACTAGTGCATGGAATTTGCAAAATTGAGCAGTTGCCGTATCTTAGCCCCCGCTATCTCGCTCAGGTCTCCAAAGGTTCCCGCCCCTAGATACTTCAGCCTACTCCTTCAAAGTGCGGGGCATTCGAAATAAAGTGCCTTAAAGTTTCCGGTGCTTCTTCTTGTCTGCAACTTCTGCAGAAATCGTTATATGGCACGCCCACTCTCTCAGCGGGCCTGTCCAATAAGATATGTCCTGTAGGAAGACTTATAACTGTAGATGAGGTCACGTGACTTTATACGGCATGCCCAAACTCTTCCATGATGGTGAAAGGTCGCACACCATCTCATTACGTCTCCTTCATGCTAACAGTTTCAGTAACATCTTCTGAAAATTGTTGCTAGGCTATCGTAATATTTCCAACCGAGAAAATCTTTGCTGTAAGAATACTGTAAGAGAGGTCATAAGGTTCATACTTCAGGAATAATTGGCATTGGGGTATATTCTCACAGGATGAAACGCGAAAAGGCTCGCGCTTCAAGTAGTTGCTGAATGAGCTGCAAACATGATGAGGAGGATGGAATGAAAGTTCTTAGGGAGCCTTAGAAAATGGTCTCAACATTGTTCACAGTACCACAATGGACTCACATTTTTTAAAAAATATCTAATCGGTATATTCAAAGCGGCCACCACCTCTACCTTACTTAGCCTTTTACTAAAAAGCTAATGCCATTTTAAACGGAAGCTCTGGAGGGACTGGGTGATAAATTTAAAGGTATTTTATATGCTGAAGAAGTCGGAGATTTACTACTCTCTCGATGACTGCCAAGACCGCCTCATCGGATGTCGACATCGTCCAAGTTCCTGAATCATATATGTGGTAGGACGGGGATGATGAGTTACTTGTAGAGGTTGGAAAGAGTTATTCTACGTTGGATTTCTTGGCTGATATTATTATTGGGGTTAATGATGGTTCCAAGATAGACGAAATTATCTTCGACCCCGAAGTTTTGACTGTCAACAGCGAGTCAAGTCGCGAATGCGCTGACTGTTTGTTTGATGTCAGGAGATATTGCGTCTAGACCCATTCAATTCTTTGTCCAGCAGCAAAACTGACGAGGCGGTTGTTAAGGCCTATGATAGCATACATTGATATGTATATATATATGATGATATGTATATATATATGATATGATGATGACGCAACCAGTTATAAACTTTTGTAGAGGGAGCTCCTTCCCAATACTAACTGCGCTTCTGGTGTTGTCCAGCGCAAATTTACATAGCCGCATAAGTTTTGTGAGGATACCAAATTCAGACTTAGCAGCATAGAAGCAGCTCTTCTTCGACTCGAAACTGGAAATTAACGAAAAGATGGTGTGTATCGATTCTGTTCTCACAGGTTTTCTCCAAGATTTTGCGTTTGGGGTATATCTAGTGGACTTACCAGGTCTAAAGTCACACTGATAATGTCTAATCAGCTTGTTGACGATGGGTTTAAATATTTCACAAAATACAGTGGATAGAACCTTATATGGGATATTTAGGAGTCTAGTTCCACGGTAATTAGCGCACACCGATATGGTAATCTAGATGAAAAAGAACCATCTGCCATTCGGAACCAGTTTAGAATAAACAGTAGATCCCTCAAATTGTTGGAAAATCATCCAAACGTACTCTACAATTTGAAGGTTATATAGTGACGATTATTTACATATAGACGATACAACATGGTGAGAGGTAGAACTACCTACGTTACCAGTTTAAGTATTCAAAGTCTCATGCATACATATGTACGAGTATGAAATGTTTTATTTTGGACAAAATCGTTTAATGCCTCGAAATAGAACACACTTTTGCATTTATTTAGCACACAACCACACGTCCATCCATCCATCCATCTATCCATGTATCCATCTGGCTCGTTTTAATATGCTTGTTAGTTATACGCCTATTTGGCATAAATTGAATTTTAGCCTGACAAAAATTTTCTGGCAACCATAACGCTGGATGTCTGTGTAGTGCGCCAGTTTGGCAATTTAATTTGCACAATTGGCAATGCAATAACCATTTACAACAAGAATAGCTCACTATAAGCACGCATTTACATACATACAATATACGAGTATACATATGTAAGTACCATATATTCATATATAAACATGGACTCATACAAATCCAAGTACGAAATGTCACAAATATCACCAATAAGTTTTGCAATGAAAGCCTGTAAAAATTTCCCACTCGTTTCACCACTCCAACCACCGTTGATGCATTTGCATAAGCCAACTGCATTGAGCGCCAAACAAATATGCACTCGGTTGGTCTAAAATGTACACATTTGTGTGCTTAGATTGGCGCACTTGCGGTGCATTCGACCGGATGTGCATAAATTCACGCACACGGTCGCAGAGGTGCTCACGCGTCAGTCGACAGATGTACGGTCGTATGGACGGACGCATACATACGGTGTGGCGTTGATGGAAATAATTGCTAGAGATAAGCAATATTGCATAGAATGCACTTGTTGCACGCACACATGCGGAGTGCTTTGGATAAACATGCAGGTACACGCATACATACTTACATATTTATATCAGTACAGTTTGCACTGTATTACTCTTTTGTCAGCCACAAAATCTACATGAATTTTTATTCAACATAACCCGCTTTATATCTACCGAACGCCTAAAAATATGCTACACCAACCCAGATTGAAGCCAATTAGAAATTGCTGACGCACACACTAACCAATTTCGTTTGTAAATTCACTCGTTACCTTCACTCTTCATAGTTTTCAGTGTGAAATTTGTTTCAAAACTGGTTTCAGGAACCTACTTTCGCATTTAGGGGAAATATGGTAGATATGTAAGAGCTAAGGTTGAATACAATCGAAGCAGGGGCCTGTTTATGATGTTATATATTACTATACATATTTGTTATAATTTGTTTCAAAAATTTATGGTACACCTAGAGCAAAGTGTGGCAAGAAGGTAGATTTGATATTGTACTATCCTATACGAATGCAATACATATAAAAAGATTCTTTGTTTTTAATAGTAGCACGCTACTATTTATACATTCTTCTTCATTTTCTTTTTGAATAACAGCAACTAAACAAATAAGAATAAAAATAGGATAAAGCCAACTAAACCAAACTCAAGAATTTGATCCAACAAAAAAGAAAAAAATTAAAATAAATGTAAATTATTCTTCTTTGAACCATTAAAGATAAAATTAGAAATAAAATATTTTTATTAATTAATGGATCTGTTTTGTTAAATTTGAAAATCTTAAAACTTTATTTGAGTTTTTATATCAGTTGAGAGATTTCAAAAATATGTTGCCATATCTAATAACTTAAATAATTTTTTTTAATACGGGTATCAAACTAAAAAAAAATCGATAATCTATACAACATAAAATTTATTGCATTTTAGAATATATTTATAATGCAGAGTTGCTATCAGTTTGTATATAATTAAGAATAAGATATTACTATATGAGTATTCATCTGAGAAAAAATAAAATGCGTATGAAGGAAAAAATGATAGTGAACATATTTTTGGAGCAGAGTTACCAACTATTTTAATTTTTAAATACAACGCCATTGTAATAGCATAGCAGAAAAAGTAATAGAGTATAGAAGGTCGGCGATGCAGCTTTTACCTTATGAAAAAATATTGCACTATAGGCAACTGAACAAAACGTTTCAACCTCCCACGAATAGTAAAAACTAACTAAGCGCTATCAATTGTCAGAGCTGCTAAGTTGCATGTTATTTTGTTTTATTTTATTTCATTACATTTTATTTCATTTTATTTTATTTTATTTTATTTTATTTTATTATATTATATTATATTATATTATCTTATATTATATTATATTATATTATATTATATTGTATTATATTATATTATATTATATTATATTATAGTATATTATATTATATTATATTATATTATATTATATTATATTATATTATATTATATTATATTATATTATATTATATTATATTATATTATATTATATTATATTATATTATATTATATTATATTATATTTTATTTTATTTTATTTTATTTTATTTTATTTTATTTTATTTTATTTTATTTTATTTTATTTTATTTTATTATATTTTATTTGATTATATTATATTATATTATATTATCTTATATTATATTATATTGTATTATATTATATTATATTATATTATATTATAGTATATTATATTATATTATATTATATTGTATTATATTATATTATATTATATTATATTTTATTTTATTTTATTTTATATTATTTTTTTCATTTTATTATATTATATTATATTTATTTATATATTTATATTATATTATATTATATTTTATTTTATTTTATTTTATTTTATTTTATTTTATTTTACTTTATTTTATTTTATTTTATTTTATTTTATTTCATTTTATTTTATTTTATTTTACTTTATTTTATTTTATTTTACTTTATTTTATTTTATTTTATTTTATTTTATTTTATTTTATTTTATTTTATTTTATTTTATTTTATTTTATATTATTTTATTTTATTTTATTTTATTTTATTTTATTTTATTTTATTTTATTTCATTTTATTTTATTTTATTTTATTTTATTTTATTTTATTTTATTTTATTTTATTTTATTTTATTTTATTTTATTTTATTTTGTTTAATATAATTTAATATAATTTAATTTAATTCAATTTAAATTAAATTAATTTAATTTTTAAATTTAACTTAATTTAACTTAATTTAAATAATTTAAATTTATTTAATTGTATTTAATTTAATTCTATTCAATTACCATATAATAATTTAATTTATTTTTTTATTTTTTATTATTTTTTTAAGTATTTTTTAAATTATATCCATATAGAATTTGATATGATAATAATCCAACTTCCTAAATACGAGTAATTAAGCTTGTTAATTTGGCAATAAAAAACATTTGGCCAAACATTTAACCCAATTGTCTTGCCTGGCCCGTAATTAACTACAATTAATTCAGTCGACATCTACTGTAATACATACATAAAATAGCACCAAACTTGTAAGACAACCGAAGAGTCATTAAGGATGTCATTTCCACACATGCAAGTGTATGTACATTGAAGTACAGATGTATATTTGTATAAACCCACAATTTGGTAATAAAAAAATTGAAACCAACAAAAGAAATATAATTTTTGCTTGCACAGATATCACTGTAATGTGATGCTAATGTGTCTTTTAGTTCATTTTATTCTACTTATTTCGGAAATGTTGTCTTTTTCAATTTCACTAAAAGCTTTTCTAACACTGATTTCATAATTTATCTGCAAACATAAACATAAAGTTACTCTCTGTCTTAAAAAAAACGCACTTTCCTTGCGCTTAGTGTTTACGTGAGTGTGAAAGGAACAGGTTGCCATAAAAGAACGCAATGTTGAAAATTTAAAAAGTTTCTTCTTGAATTTATTTCAGATGCAAAGGCAAATTTATACTTACATGTATTGTACATACTATGTATATTTTTTGACATACAATTTTAATTAAATACTTATACAACCCACTGAGGTCTCGCGAGGAAGAGCGGACAAAGTTGTTGTGGTTTTAAACATTTTGTGCATTCATACCTTCTACTTCATACAAATAATACCTTCTGTGAAAGTTCATTTCGATTTTGACAAACTCACGCGCAGACGCTGAGTGGGCACGTGTGTAATGTGGTTAGCAAAAATGTAAACATTGTCACGGCATTCCATAAAATTGTCTTCTTGCACAACGGCGTATGAGTAACTGGCTTAATGTACATGTGTTGTAAGTACATACATATGTACAAGTTTTTCCTGTTACATTTTAAAAACAATATGTAAGGCATTGTTTGTACTTACCCAACAATAGAACCACAGCAGCTGAGTCTCTTACACCCCAATCCCAGCAAGTGCGCAGCGCAATATATAAAATGTTATGAAATTTGCCCATTAGACACACCTAAACAAAGAAGAAGGGACTTTGGTTTTTACATATGTTATACACGTATATCAGTATGTTATACAAAGGTACATACATATGTATATAACTGAATCTGAAAAATCTGATATTACAAAAGTGTATTTAAAATAAAAATATAGTAAAATAAATGAGATATGTAAAATAAAAAGAAAGAAAAAAAGAAGAGTTGTCATATTTAGGATATTTCATTTGAGGAAATAGCGAAAACCTGGCAGAGCCGGTTCGTAAAACTGAAACATTTTTTCGAACGTTGTGAAGCACCTTGTCATATAGCAATAAAGAAATCGGTGGAAAAACTGTAGCTGTTGAGACAAGTTAGTGATGTGAAGAATAAAGCACGTGCACCTCTCTCAAGAATAACTCAGAATAATGCGGCTGCAGCCCAAAGTGTTAAAGACAACCCAGGTTTGTCGATTCCTCGTCATTCTTTGGAATTGGGCACTCCACGAACGTCATAACACTGTATTTTGCATAAAGACTTTGGTCTTAAGGCTTATAAATTTCAGTTAGCACATGAACTCTTTGCTGGTTGAGTTCTTGAAATCCATGAAAATAATAGCGAATTCCATTGAAAAATCATCTAGACTGATAAGGCCCATTTCCACCTCGATGGCTACATCAGTAAACAAAACTTTCGCGTCTGGGACTCGGTAAACCCTATATTTATTATTGAAAAACCTCTTCATCTTCGAGGTATAACTGTTTGGTGCGATTTATGGCCCGGCGGGGTCACGGGACCTTACTTTTTCAAAAATGAGTTACGGTGAAATGATTGTGTTATTAGGAAATGATTAATGTTTTTTTATAGGCAGAATTGGATGGTATTGATCTGGAAAACACGTTATCTCTGGAAGAGGTGATCGCAATTGGCCACCGAGAGCTTATGATTTAACACCTTGCTACTCCTTCCTTTGGAGCCACGTGAATTATAATTTCTACGCCATAAGGTCAACGTCGTTTCTAGACCTCAAAAATTAATTCGTGAAGGGCATAAAGCAGCCAGTTTGCGATTTGGTGATAGAAAATTTCATAAAAAGGGTACGGTCCTGTATCTGTAGCGGTGGCGACCATTTGACTTATATTGTTTTCCATTATTAATGGCTTATCATCCTCATTACACTGAAATGAACATACGATCATTTATGTATCTAAAAAATGCGATTTTTCTTTGCACTCCTAAAAACTAAAAATACTCCTGTTTGTTTTAAGCTGTTGTTCCTACCGCAATGTTCGCAAAATAACAGTTAATTAATTACTCACGTCACAATTGCTCTTTTTTTTCTCACGATGGTAACGGACAGCGGCTAATACGGCAAGTTTCGCCACCTCCTCCGTATGCATATTTTGACCTGTGAAACATGCAATATACAAATACAATTACATATGTATGTATGTGTATGTATGTATTTATAAGAAATTCGACTCAACTCACCATCACTGCAGCCGCCAATAACGGCATTTAAATGGTCCAACACATCACGACGCGACGACCGATCCTGTAAGCCATTACGTGTGATTTTATCAAAAGTATCCTCAAAGAAGCAATCAAAAATATATTCCATTTTATTTTCTTCCTCAACTAACGGCCAGCTAATGCGCCACAATGAATGACCGATTGCGACTCAGGACTAGCAAACAACCAGTGCTCTTGGCTGGCGTACGTTTAATGTGTTGCCGCAACCCTCGGTGCTGCTTAGTGTGTCATAATGTTTTTACTACTCACACCCGCACACACACACAAAAACACAAACGCATGCATACACATTTTGGCTAAGAAGCCATAGAAGCTGCCATAAACATTGGCTTTGTCGGTCGGTCCGAAAGCAATGCGTAATTCAATTAGCGGACATTGAACTCCCAATACCGGTACTAATTTCGAGCGTTAAACAATGGAAAAACGATTTTAAAAATTCCAACAAATGCCGCTATTAATGCTGGATTTATTCGATTTGCATTACGGAGACCAATCGCACGTATCCAAGTTGTTAAATTTTATTTCAATTGCTTTTACTCGGCTTTAACTATTCGTTATTCAGTCCAGCTTCCTGTAAATGATAACACCAAAACGTCTAATGGCAAGTGCGTGCCCATTCAACTAACCTGATAATTTAAAATGAAAAAGCAAAAAGAAATAGAAAGACATAAACTCAATGTATGTAATGTTTTCCACCACTGGGAATGATTACACCTTAGTATGTGCAAATTGGGCACTTTTGTCCTTAACTTTGCTGCTTTTTATATTTACTTCTTTTACTTTCTTCTTTCTCGTTTATCACCGTCTTTTGGTCTTCGACTGTGCTTGGTTACGCTCCTGACCCTCCACAAACTACAAATAGTCAAGTTCTACTAAATGGCAGTCTGCCGGTCGGCATGGAAAAGCATGCTTTCAGGCGTTTGAGCACCGAAAAAGCTACTTTTCCGCTAAAAGCTTTAAAACGAAAGAGCGCAACAACGTATACAAATACCTATAGTGAATGTGTTAAGAGTCTCTGTGCGTATTTCGCTTGTCATTTGGCTGGCTTAGAGTTGTTGTTAGTGGGTTGTGTTTAACAAAATATGGGCGAAATATTCTTTATAGAAAACAGCGAGGCCGTTTTTCGAATATGTCTCTCTGGTATTAGGGGCACAATTACTTAGCATACAATTTAGTTTTCTTCCACAACAGTGGCCAATATTTTAACTACTAACATCGTCATTTTCAGAAATACCGAGCAATTGTATTCACTTACGAACTATATCTGTACGTAAAATATATATAGGGCAATACATTTCGCATTTTCGAAAATAAATATATGGTAAATAAAATGCATGTAAAATATTATGTACCCTCGGAGGGAGCTGGCTTCAGTTGATGTGTGAGCTATACTCGTATATGGATGATGTTGTAGGTCCAAGTTCTAAATGCGTCATAATGTGCTGTAGAAAAGTCCCAGCTCTTGAGAACGTCGAGAAATAGATACATTCGGGCATTACAGTATATGCAACCGATCCAGTCTCACGATTATGTGCACCATAATGTCCTCTTAAAGCGTGAAACGTAAGATATACAAAAATTTTTTTTATGTATAAACTACAGTCGATGATCTCGTTTTCTCAGAAATGCTCCAACCGAACCTTCTTAGTTACATATAATCCTAAGAGATTAAATGAAGAACAATGATTTGAAAAAAATAGTATTTTTTCGATAAATTCGAATCGGATAGAAATTTCAGTGGAAAATGAATTTGTTAGGCAAATAGACGTCATTTCTTCATTCGATACCTTCACTAATCTATCCTTTAAAAAATTCCAATTTTTTCCAATTTATTTCACTATAAAGGGAAAGATATGGCACTAATAATGGAAAACATTACCAGTCAAATGGCCGCTACGGCTACGCTTACAGGACCGTGTAACTTTCGATGGAGTTTTCTATCATCAAATCGCAAAGCGGCTGGTGGAGGCCTTCAATAGCTTAACGAATTCCATCTTTGAGATTTTGAATCGACGTTAGCTTGCCTTTCACATGGCCCCAAGGGAAGAGGTCGCAAGGTGTTAAATCACAAGATATCGGTGGGCAATGGCGATCACTTCTTCGAGATATAACAAGTCCGGTAACCTTCCCATTAAAAGGTGGATAGTTTCGTTGCTAGTGTGGCACGTAGCGCCGACTTGTTGAAAGTAAACTTTGTCTAGATCGATACCCTAATTACGGCCATAAAAAATTATTAATCATTTTCGAAAAAGTAAGATTCACTGCCCCCACCGGACCAAAGAACGCACCAAACAGTTACATGTTGAGTATGGAGCGGCTTTTCAACAACAAATCTTGGGTTTTCCGAGCCCCGGATGCGACAGTTTTGCTTATTGGCGTAGCCATCGAGGTGGAAATGGACCTCAAGATGATTTTTCGATGAAATTTTATACTGAATTTTAATAATTTTAGTGCGTTGTTAAAGCGTGTATCGCTCATTTTTTATTACTGGCATAGTTTTTACTTGTCATATGTCAAAAGATCACAGCTTCAAAAGTGACATCTATCAGAATAGTAGTCTATTCGAAATAATACCTCTTATCGGGAAACTCTTAACATTTCTGCATTACCCTTACTTGAAATTTAAAAGTAATAACTGCTTTCATAAAAACTACAGAAAAATATGTATTGAGTATAATCTATAACTCTGTCTGATAATCCTTTAAGAACTCGATGGTTCGATAATGTAACTTTTACGATGGCAGTCACCCCTCGACAGGGAATGTCAACCCCTCCTAGTATATTACTGACATGAAATAAAGATTCCTCATAAAAAACCTTCAGCCGTTCGTAGGTGGCTTAGTATAAACTGTAGGTCCCTCCATTTGTTGGAAAAACATCAATAGGAGCTCCGCCGAAAATCGCTTCGCTATATTGTTTTATTTATTTATTTTAATTTAAATTAATTAATTTATTTTGTTGTTTTGTTTTATTTATTTATTTATTTATTTTATTTATTTATAAATAGATAAATTTTTCATTATTATAGTTTTTTTTATTGTTACTAGTCACTCAATATTTTATTTTTTATTATCTTAGTTTTTATTTATTTACGTAATTTTTATTTGTTCTATTTATTTGTTAAAGAACTAATTTTTTATTTATTTAATTATTTTAACAAAATTATTTATTTACTTTTTTATTTATTTATTTATTTATTTATTTATTTATTTATTTATTTATTTATTTATTTATTTATTTATTTATTTATTTATTTATTTATTTATTTATTTATTTATTTATTTATTTATTTATTAAGTTATTTATTTATTAAGTTATTTATTTATTTAGTTATTTATTTATTTATTTGCTGATTTATTTATTTATATATTTATTTATTTATTTACTTATTTATTTATTTTTGACTATTATTTATTTGTATATTATTCTTATTTAGTTATTTATTTTATATTTATTTATCTATTTATTTACTTCTATATCTATTTAGTTACTTATTTCTCCATTTGTTCATAGTTTAAAGATGAGTAAGAAACCGTTTGCAGTAAGTAAATGTTTCCTCTATAGATATATACTGCCATATTGGTGTAAATAATTCGCCAATTGATTAATTTAAGATAATTTATTTATTTTATTTAAAATACATTTTAGCCTAAGATATCTAAAACAGTTCTTGATGCAATCAACAAGTTTCCCTGAGCATCTTGAAAGTGAAAACTCTTAGTTGCTAACTAAAATGTTACTCTTATTCATAATTTAGTTCTCTTTCACTTCGCTTTATCATCCCAGCACTTGTATTTATGTTGCATACAGATATTGTTTTATCAAAAAACATGAATTATTTTATGCTGGCAATGCTGTTGTGAAATAAAAAGAGAAAATTTACAAAAAAAAAAATCTTTGTAAACAAATGAATAGCAAAACAGTGAAGCTTTGCTTAAAAATTTATTTATTTTTACCAAAAATGAGAAGAATGCAAAAACGAATACGAGAAATAGTTGTAGATTTATCAAAATGTCAAGGTTAACTGAAACATATGTACGCGGAAGCGGTTAAGAGGGAGTAAAAAGCGTTGTCGGTTTGTTATCAAAGAGCAGTGTGTTGTAATTAATATTATCCAAATTTATATGTAATTATATATTTAGAAACATACACATATGTGTACATGTGTTTTTTTATTGATGAATAAAAAATAAATTCCATTTAAATTTTTCTGGATTTTATAATAGTTGCGCGTAACAGCAATATATTGATAAATGTTCCAGCGTTCGTAGATAAGCAACATTTGCACACCATTATAACACAGCTTTAATTTGCATATTTATTAACTTCGAATATAGTTATTTTTATTTATAATTTCCATTTTACAATATTACAATTTATTTAATTTTGCTTTTCCTTTCATTTACACGCGTTTACAACCAAAACATCGTACTAAACAAACGAAATGAAAATAAAAATAATCACTATGAGTTCTTATGTATCTGTCAAAAACAGCTGAGACTGCCGTTATGTGTATGCGGTTCTCTTTTGATGTAAGCTCACGCCATCTACTCATATGTACATATTTAGTGAGAGTGTACATATGATGAGTTACAAATAAACGATAAAAGGCGGTAAACTTTAAAAGAGAGACATGAGATTTGCTCACAAAATCAATTTTACTCATAAATTTTATCCAAACCATTGCTATAAATGCAATGTTATAATTTATTTGGTATTTATGTATATTTATATTGTTTATGTACGAGTATATGTATAAAAAATAAAAAAATATGTATTTACTTTTATTATCCGGGGAAAGTTTTTATAATATAACTGTATTTAACATTTTCGTACGTAGACACAAAGCAATGCATGAAATATTTGGCTCAACAGCACTTTCCGGGTTGCCTTTAGACATAAATTAAATAAAGAATTAAAAAATTTACACATTTTTTTTAATAATTTTAATATTATATTCTTTCATATCAATTTTAAATATTAAGCAGCGCTTCCATACTTCTTTACATTTAATTAAAAAAATTAATTCTAGACAATAAAATTAATTTTTGATATTTTTTATCTATAAATTGGTTAAAATTGAAAACAAATTGAATTTAAAATAAGTTTGTAGTAATTTGATTCTTATTATTATTATTTCTTATTTCATTCATCTGAAGTTTTGATAATAAATTTAAAAAAACAGGTTTTAAATTAGAAATTATAATTTTGGTATTTTCCTTAACAAAATTGATAAGAGTTTTTAACAAAGTCAAGCCATCCATTTTTGGCAATATTACTGTGTCCGTACAACCGCAATCTGATCACTGTTTCTTGTAGATTTTTTAAATATTAATGATCAATATAAACCAGAAATCCTCAACTAAAATACCGATGACATTTTGTTTTGTTAATTTGGAAAATAAACTTAACGAAATTATTTTGGTTTGTTTCTGCGCCATGTTAAATTTTAACGTTTAACATTATCTGTTAACGATTTAACATTATATCTTAACGATTTACCATTAGCGCAACATTTCGTTTCGGGTAGAAACGAAATCAACTTTATTTTGATGACTGCTTTAACAACAACATTTCCAAATGGTTTAACCAAATCGATTGAAATTTTTTGATTACATGAAAATTGAAATTTACCATTGCGTTGATATAAACTAAACGAGGTATTGGAAAATTTCCTTCGAGCATTTTGTTCTTGTTATTGTTGTAATACTCGAAAATGAACGTACATTTTGTTTTGTCTTGCCGCACCACAAAAATTCAAATTGACAATTTTGTAAAAAATGTATTTAATCCATCTCATTTGAAAGAACTGACTTAAACATTTCATCTTATTTCGTAGAGTTCTATAAGAATCCGCTGTTATATAATAGCTCCATAAAAACAGCAGAATCTCCTATTTTTGTTGACATTACCGTACGCCTGATTCGCGATTGCAAAACATATCTTGGATTTCAAAATTTTTTGCTAATATTTCATTTCATTTAATAAAAAGATGGTTACAAAAAACATTCGAAAAAAGCGGAGGGTACAAATTTTTCTTAAATAAAAATCAAGCACGCTTCAGAAACAATCGCACACATCCCTGCAAGAAGGCTTCCGATCATTTGAGCCAACATATGCCAGGAATGCATGATGTAATATCCGGTCAGCTCGTAGAACGATTTTCCCAATCACTTTCTTGAGGCCGAAATGACAAATGTGATGTTTATAGCCTATTTCCACCGGACGCTAAATGCCGCTAAATTCCGATGTGTTTGTTGTTGCATAAAAGTGTGTTAACTCTCTTTTCAAAGTGAGTAAACTCACTTTCGGTAATTTAACAGAAAATGTTATGTTAACAGTCGATGCTGTCACTACTAATGTAAACATTTCGGACAAATATTTATGTATATATAATGTGCGCTTTGTAACCGGTTAAGGGATTTTTCAGCCGAGCTACTCCCCGAATTGTGGTTTTCTAGAAAAACAAAATAAATATTTACTTAAAAAAATAAACTATGGTAAACTGAAAATGGAAACAAAACTACGCAAATGGAACCTTACGGAGGAGCAAAGTTTCCTGGATTGCTGGGAAGGAAGAGCTCAGGAATGGAGAGGTAGACGAAAAAACTCTCATGTATACAAAGAAATGGCATTGTTGGCGAAGTTGTAAGCATGCAAAAAAGCATTTTCCTTTCAGCAGCGTCTGTTCGAGCAGCAATAATCTGCACTTGCAAACCATAATATTGTATAAATAGCAAAATAAAATGGATGCGGTCTCTTGAATTCATGATTTTAATACTTGTGACAAATTTTGCAAACTGCGAATGTAAACAAAAATCAGCTGTTTGAGTTAACTCACTTTCGGTGGAAACGTTTGACATTTCATTCACTTAACAGAGGCCTTAAATGCATTTAAGTGCTTGGTGGAAATAGGCTATTACATTTGTATACGTGTACGTCATTCTCTCTCCGTTTCCTTGTGTATTTTCGTCATTCTTGTCGGACAAACAGAACACAGCTGAGCAACGTTAATAATCGCAGAAGTCCCGTACAAGCCGAACACAGATGAGCGACAGCATAGATGCCGAAGGAAATCAGCTTTGACAAAAATTTTCTCTACATATTATAATATCCAAGTTCTGCTACGGCTGCAAGATGAGAAGCGTCCATTCCAGTCGCACTGCTCCATTAGCTGAATTTTCCGTACAATATGGAGTACCCTTAAATAAGCAAATGTAAAAAGCAATGAAAAATTAAATACATAGTTAATTAATTGACAATATATTACTACCACAACTTGTACAGGATCCTCACCATATATTTTTCACTTCTCTCTGCTACCGAGAAAACGATAAAAAATTGCGTTCTACTCGAAAATAAATACATAAAATAAAACAGATAATCCGATCAATTGCATTCTCCTTCAATTTGTATATACTCAGAAGAGAAAGATAGACAAAAGAACTTGCTTATGTGTCAGTGCTGCCCGAAATAGTGTGAGTGCATTGGTGAACCCATCAGTCCGTGGAAAATATCTTATACCTTATTCCTACAAAGCTTTTGACCCAGATGTATCCAAACATGAACCACAAAAACTTTCCAAACCTACAGGAGCTTTAGAGCTTTTTGCCTAAGGAGCTAGCGGAATTCGAGCAAGGAATCTAGCTGCAGCAAGCACCGATAGTGAAGGCAAAAATGATATTGAGTACAAATACGATTATTCTACGGACGACACCGATGATACAGATGGAATAGACGAGTTTAAGTACACGGAGGTTTCTGGAATTTTTTTGGAGCTTTTGGCTAAAAGTGCTGCCGAAATACGTGCACTGGATCTTGAGGCGATATTGATAACATTAAAAATATCGAAAATATTAATCAAATTGAGAATGGAGGAGGATAGCGGTGATGTTGTGACTTTTCTTCTACTATGTTACAATAAATTTTTATTTCACCTGAAAAAAACTACATAGCTTTGTCCTCACCTCCTCCCCCTGGTGGCGTGGCTACACTATAGCGTAGCATTCAAACCAACCGAATTCTTCGATTAACGTGAAATTTATCACTATTATTACGCTTTGGTTATTATGCCTGTCTCTAGAAACCCTTATCTTTATTGCCAAAAATTCAGACAATCTATTGCCATAGGCTTCTCTTGCCAATTCTTTTCCAGCGAAATTATTCGCCATAAACAGGAACAGATAGTAATCTCTTGATTTTTGATTTTAGTAAGAAGAAAAGTGCAGATAAAGCCCTTTGAATGCTTGTGAGTGGATTCGGCGCTCCTAGAGTGGTGATTCACTTTGCACATGGTGTGGAGCACTATGCGCTGCTAAAAGCAGCCCAAGCGAAAAAGGTGATTTCGCAACATGGCAACACTTATCCCCACGTGGCTGTAACTGTCAAAACCCAGCTGGAAATGCTGAAATAGGAGGTCTTGCCTCACCCACGGCTGCGAATGTCAACCCCTTCGAGTGTATTTCTGACATGAAAAAACAAAAGCTCTTCATAAAAATACTATCAGCTGTTCGGAGGCGGCTTAATACAAGCTCCATTTGTTGGAAAACATCAAAACGGAAAATCCCATATTGGAGGAGAAGCTCGGCCGAAAATTGCTTCAGCGGTTACAAAGCGCCAAAGATATACATACATAAATATCGAAATTTACCAGAGAAATGGACAAGACTTTGAATGATGTATTTTCTACTTTTTCTTTTCAATAAAGGACACTTTTTTGAGAACAAAAGAACCGACCGAACACCTATATATATAACTACAAATGTATACTTACCAAAAATTTAATATAAAAATTTACTAAATGTGATCCTTGCACACAAGAAAAGATGAATTATAAACCAAAAATGTCCTTTCTTTTAGTCCTTTCGAAGAAAGGAATTTTCATTTCCAACATTTTGCTAATATTATGCTAATAAACCCAAAATTTAGTGTAAAAATTTTGAAAAAATGCTGGGAAGTATGAATACATACTAAATGTAAATACATGGCTTAAGCCATGGAAGGATAATTAAAATATGGATACATACTATAAGTGGTTAGCAACAGTGCAACAACAACGTCTTAAAACTATTTTAAACAAAGCAAAACCATCAACGAAAGGCCAATGGATATATACATATGTACATACTCGTATGTATGTACATAGTACAATGCAATAAGCATTGAACAAATATTTTTTCGAGTACCTGCACGTGCCAACCAGCTATAAATACAGCCCATAACTACGCAGATCACTTCATATACTACAAAATAACAGCAGCACTTGTTTCAGCGCAAAATAGTAATTTTGTTAAAAAAAAAATTTTTATTTGAAAAACTCTCACAAAAATGTCTGATAACTACAAATTCAGCAGGGTTGAATATATCAATAAGAACAATGATATTCCCACACTGCCACCGTTTCGTATTGTCACACCACCACGGGCTCCGGGTGAACCGACAGCTTTGCAAAGACTCGCCGCTATTGCCGCGACCATAGCGGCAGAAGATCGATTATTGGGCCAGTTCAAAATTGATGACGGCAATGCCAGTGACTCCAGTTACTCCAGTGACTCCTGCTATGATGACAGTGACTCCTGCTACGATGACAGTGGTTATGGCGACGACGACGACAACGACAGCGATGGTTACTACAATGATTAAGCGGTGCTGCGCAAGATGTGGACGCGAAAATAATCACGGCGTTCAATAAATGTCTTGGCATCATCAAAGTTATCGTTCAATAACTAATTTAATTTAATTTTTTTTTATTATTTGTTTACTTTTAAAACTTGTGTTAAGCTATTTTTATAAATAAAAACCATCAACACGAAAAAACCAAAATTCTCCTGATTATGATTTATCATGGGCGCCGAGGTAAAAGTGGATTAAGCGTTAAAAAAATAAGAGCTTTTTTGGAAAAGTTAACATATCTTATAGCCTATTTCCACCAAGCACTTAACTGCATTTAGCTCTTGGGCAATCGAAAGGTCGCGCTCGACAATGTCCATGGTGTTATCGACATTTTTGACAATTGGCCTTCCACTCCTTGAAGCATCTTTTACATCAAAATTACCGGAATGAAACCGAAATTGTGCATAATTGACTGTAAAAGTATCAGGACCATAAACGCTACTACGAAAAACTTTAAAATATAGCGTATTTTCTCTTTCTTAGTGTCCATCTTTGACACACAACTGTCAGAAAAGCGTTTTTAGTACGTAATGTCATCTTTCTAACGCCATCTAGCGGAACCCGATCGGGCTTATACAACGCGTGATACAGATAAATAACGCCATCTATTGGACAAATTATGTATTGATGCTGAGCTTCTGGCGTTTTAATAAACGTTTGATTACTTTTTCGATAGCACCGAATTATTTTTTTATTATACTAAAAAATGTCTAGATGAGCTACCGAGAATGCACGTTTGTTTATTTTTTATAATTAAAATTGTGGTTATTTCTCGACAGCCCTATCACTAACCATAAAAACCCGTCTCCACCTGAGCTGGAGTGACTGCCTTTACCACTACATCGAATACTTTCAGAGTTGGAGTGTTTTCGTCCATCCGGACGACATGATCCAGCTGAACTATATCAATTTTGCCAATTGACGACCGCATTAGGCGGGTGGTTAGTATTGTGAACTACCATTCGGAAGGCCAGTGTTCTGTGCTGGTTTGACTACCAGCAAAAATTATAGAAAATAAAGTTTTGCAATTGCGGTCGCTCTTCGGCGGGGTATGTAAAGCCCTCCGAGTGTAGTTCTGACATGAAATAAGAGCTTTTCATAAAACATCGGTCGGTCACTCGGAGGCGGCTTAGAATAAACGGTAAATTCCTCCAATTGTTGGAAAAACATCAAGACGCACAACAGAAATTGGAGTGGGAGCTCGGTCGAAAATTGCTTTACCGGTTGTAAAACGCCAATTATATATACTATACTCGTATACTGGTATAGCCAACGTTCCACCATATAAGGTATTCGTCATCATTCGTACTCAGAGGACAATAAATTTTCTCTCGATACCTCCCATCGCCGACTCATGTAGCAGGTCGGTATAATGAGCGACTTTCAATTGTCTACTTAGCCCAAAGTGGCAAGCAATTGCTACTTATGAGAAAATTCTGTCAGAGTTTCTGAGACGGTGGGTAGGAGGTAAACAATTGACTTCATCCTTTAGGTAATTTAATCAATTTTTTCCTTGGGAAGAGTAATAGTCTATTTCCACCAAGCACTTAAATGCATTTAAGCCCTCTGTTAAGTGAATGAAATGTCAAACGTTTCCACCGAAAGTGAGTTAACTCAAACAGCTGATTTTTGTTTACATTTGCAGTTTGCAAAATTTGTCACAAGTATTAAAATCATGAATTCAAGAGGCCTCATCCATTTTATTTTGCTGTTTATACAATATTATGATTTGCAAGTGCAGATTATTGTTGCACGGACAGACGCTGCTGAAAGGAAACTGCTTTTTTGCATGCTTACAACTTTGCCATTGCCACCAATGCCATTTCTTTGTATACATGAGAGTTTTTCGGCAACCTTTCAATTCCAGAGCTCTTCCTTCCCAGCAATCCAGGAAACTTTGCTCCTCCGTAAGGTTCCGCTTGCGTCGTTTTGTTTCCATTTTCAGTTTACCATAGTTTATTTTTTTAAGTAATTAAGGGTGTTTTTCTAGAAAACCACAATTCGAGGAGTAGCTCGGCCGAAAAATCGCTTAACCGGTTACAAAGCGCACATTATACAATATATACATAGATATTTGTTTTGCACCAATTATGTATACATAATTATTTGTTTTTCGCAATCAGCTGATAGTTGCCAGAGTCGCGTATATTTTTATGTTGAGGGGATCGTTTTCTATTCCACAATTGCTTTTTGTTTGTTTTTTTTTTTTTTTTTTTTAATTTTATTTTTTGAAGAGGAGAAGCATTATCTTCGCGAATTACTTAAGATATGTTTTTAAGTCAATATTAATGCAAAAAAGTAACTTTTGCATAAAAAATTTCAGCATGCAAAATAAAAGTCTGGCCCCTCATTAAATCCGAAAATACACGACTCTGGCAAGAAATATACCGAAACGTCCGAAATGTTTACATTAGTAGTGACAGCATCGACTGTTGACATAACATTTTCTGTTAAATTACCGAAAGTGAGTTAACTCACTTGGAAAAGTGAGTTAACACACTTTTATACAACAACAAACACATGGGAATTTAGCATTTAAATGCGATGTTTAAATACATTTAAGCTAAAATGCATTTAGCGTCCGGTGGAAATAGGCTATTAGACAATAAATTAAACTGTAGGGATGCATTTAACTTCTCGCTTAGAAAATTTGCTGATGGATTTAAAAACTTTTACTTCAAATTTAGCTGAGATATAGTTCTTTTGTTAATTTAATTATTTATTTTTCTTTAAAGTAAATAGAATGTTAATAGTTTGAGGGCAAGAAGTGTTACTACTATTATTTCTCTTTGGCATAAATTGAAAAAAAAAATTGTTTTTGAAATAAAATCAAAGCATTTAAGAACTTCATAAAAGCCTTTCAGTCGTTTCCTGCATTTTGACTCGAATCGAAATTGTCTCCGTTGAGCAGATTTCAATCAAAGAAACATATTTTACATTTCACTATTGAGTAAAAATTGATTAAAAAATACTTTAATTTTACTTTTTGTGTTTAACATTAATTCGTTTCAACTTAATTTTGTTTTCGGACATGAAATTGTTTCGTTTTGAAAATCAAGCTGCTAAAATAAAAATAAAAAGTCATATACCAGGGGATTAACAAAAGTTCGCCCCGTGGGTGACTTTCAATTTGTTTTTGTTGAATATTTGAAAGGAAAGGTCTTTAATAGCAACGAGGAGATCATTAATGCGGTTAATGCTGAACTTGATAAGCTTAAAAAGCAAGATTTTGAAGACTGTTTTCAGAAGTCAATCTATAGGACCGAACTTTTGTTAATCCCCTCGTATATACCATTTATAGTAATTTTCTTGAATATTTTCTTCCTCAAATTGAATATTTTTTCACTCATTATTTATGACAGAGGGAGCGATAGTTGAGTGGTTAACATTTCCGGAAGATCAGGGTTCGTGGCCTGATCCGGTCAACGTCCAAAATTTATGGAAAAAAATTTAAAAAAAAAATTAAGTTAACTTTTCTAATCGAAGTCACCCTGAGTGTATTTATGAACTATTAACCATTCAGAAGCGAGGTGATAAAGAATAGATTCATTTTTAAAAATTTATTTTAGGAATATGGGAAAAGGAATAAAATTCTACTTAGCCATTTAATTGAACATATATTGAAGTATAAAAAAATATTCTTTATTTATTTTATTATTTTGTTACAAAATGGCAGTGATAAAGGCCATTATTTAATCCATGGTCTTTTTAAAGGCGTCCACGAGAGCACCGATTTGTTCTAAAGTATGAGACTTTGAACAGAAAAGCAAAAAATTTGTATAATCTATAAACCGTGGTCTTTGGAAGTTCGTACGAATTTATTTTTGATTAAAAAATACACACATTTAATCCAAAAAAAAAATGTATTTGTGAAGCTACCAACAAAATTATAGATAAATCAATGCAATAGGGTCCGAATAATCTGCCCTGCCAATATGAAAAATGTGACTTTGAGAAAAACGCGTTTAAAGTTTTCATTGCACTCTGAGGGGCTGCAGCAAAATAAAAAATTCAGCTATTTTAAATAGTTTTTTCACTTTAAAACCAATTGCATTTCATTTCTAGGACCCAAAAACAAGCAAAACAAAAAAAATACGTTTTCCAAAATCCTAGAACTTTTAGAAAATTTTTGAGAGAAAGTTGCTGATACTCAAATGCTTTTAATCCACCAACAAAATACTCCATGACTTCGATGAAACTCGGCAATGAATTTGACGCCGTTGTTTATTATTACAATTTTCATCAACTCCAATGTTAGATTAAAGGGTTTTAACGAACTCATCAGTCGGTTATTCTCCTCACAGTTTGGCGCTAGGTCAAGACACTAAGTGAGCCAGATCCTTCTCCAACTGGAGGTCCTCCTCTTCAAGATGCAGGCTTGATGTACCTATATACATACATATACATATATATTCTTCTGGATTATTTACTTAAAAATAAATCAATACAAGTTGTTTATAAATATTACAAGAAAAATATTATATTTTTAGCATATTTTTTTATTTTAAGTATTAAAATAGCAAAAACAAAGTAATTTTAGTAATTATTAATTTATATTTTTTCGTTTAATAAGCACTCCATCGTCAAATCAGACTTCAAGCGCATTTTTATTGCTCGTGTTAAAAGAAAATAAATTAAAATAATAAAGTAATTTAATTAAAAATAATTTATTTGAGTTGTTTATTGTTTTTGAGCAAAGCAGAGGCATAAGAAACAACATTTTCCTCAATTTTTAGATACTTTAAAGTGTTGGTTTCGTTAAAAAAAAATTGGGCTTGAGCAAAACAAATAATATAACAGGATTAAGGCACCTTTTTGTCTTGAAAAAATGTCACCATTAAAATATTCCTAGAAAATAATAATAGTGAAATAAATACCATTTTAGCAATAAAACCGATGACCTAAGGAGTTTTGCCTTTTTTTTTGTCTTTACTTAGAACATCTTCCCCGCTGCAGGTATAGCAAATAAATAAACAGCAAACTACATAACACAAACATACTTTTTAGCGCATTGTAAAATACATAAAGAAAAATAGGTTTTTTCTTCTTTTCATTGCGTTCACAATGCACGTTGTTTTTGTCACTTCTAACTGTCCCTAATGCAAGTATATATATTGCCTGAAATTGCGTATGGCACCTCATTCGTAAAACAGCAGCAGCAGTAGAAGGTCGGAAGTTTATAAGTCGTGGTAATAGAAAAATTTAATATTTTTGAAAAATTAAAAGTTAAAAAAAAAATAATAACAAAAAATGTCGAAGACCCACAACTCGAACAAAATTGAATATATAAATAAGAACAACAATATTCCAACATTACCACCACATCCCATAGAAACACCACCACGCCAACCTGGAGAACCGAGCGCTTTAGAAAAACTCGCCGCTTTTGCTGCGTCTATTGTCGCAGAGGATCGACTGTTGGGAGAGCGCAGAGTCAATGACGATACTAGTGATTCCGGCTACACTGATAGCGATTATGATTACGACGACGACGATGAATATAATAATTGCAATGTGGAACACGATTTCTTCGCGCCAAATTTACCATTCCGCATGAGAACAGCATCGCTGCCGGCTGCAATTGAGGGGCAAAAGGCCGCAGAGGTTGCCCAAGCGGTTTTACAAAAGATGTGGTCAGCGACGGTGACACGTCGTTCGACAAATTGTTTAGTTACGCCGAAATTGCCGCTCGATTACTAGCTGGGCTGATTTTTTCTGTTTGAATTATGTATATATAGTATATATGTTAAATTAAAGTATTAAAATTTATTGTTAGGCGAAAACTACTTATTTTATAATAAATAAAGAAATAATTATAAGTTGAAAGAACAAAATTTGGTTTATGCAATGGTTGGCTGCAGAGGGTAGAAATTTTTCCATATTCCATATTCCAACAGTTGTGAGTAGAAAAAAAGAAAACAAAATAAAAAATTTATTTGAAATAAAAAATTTTTACTTTTGCCCTACTCAAGCCGAATTTACAGAAGGTGATGTTGTCACATCATCTGATTTCACCAAATTACACAAACAAAATACATTGTGCGAATTTCGTTTTTGACATATGTGCATACATACGTGTATGTACTACAACAAAAAATATAATATTGGGTGTATGCATTATTTCGTGCGGTTTTTTTTCGAAAATTAAAACTTTATTGTGCAAAAATTGTCTTGATCAACTCCTAATACTTTTGCAAGTTCTTCTTGCGTCGAAATTGCCACTTTTAAACCGTGCAAACCACTTTTGGCACGTTCGTTCGGCTAAAGCATGGTCACCATAAACGTCCAGTAAAATACGATGGCTTTCGGTAGCACTTTTCTTCATGCTAAAGTAATGAAGTAATGAAGGAGTTCTTCCCCGCAAAAACACTTTATCTGGTACAAATTTCGACTTTTTCAAATGAATGAAACAAATTGTTGTTCACGCTAAAACAAATGACATCTACTGAAAACGACGCGAAATGACAGTACCTTTGAAATGAATATAGCCACAGATGAACGCGACGCGAAATAATACTAGTAGAGCCCTCTCTTAGAAAACCGCACGAATTAATGCATACACCCAATACATTTTTTTTTTAATCTTGCTACTACCGTTTGTGAATTTGTCTTGGATCTACTGAATTTCCAAGTTTTGGTTTTTTGGAACTTTCATTTTTTAAGTTTTTTTCTTTTGTATTCAAAATCGGCTTATTTTCTACATACAAAAACTTAAAAAATGAAAGATTCAAGAAGGCAGAAATTTTGGAATTTCAGTAGAGCCAAGACAAATTCACACAAATAAGCCTGATTTCCTACATAAAGAAAAGCATAACAAATGAGAGATCCAAAGAAACAGAAATTTAGGAATTTCAGTAGAGCCAAGACAAATTCACACACGGTTGTAGCAAGATACAAAAGCACAAAAATGGATGTTAAATAAATTCGTACAGAAAGCTTGAAATGTTTTCGATTTTTTAGTATTCGACCGTCAATCAAAGCATACATTCGAATGCAATGGGCTTTGAGATTATTCTCAGCTGTGATGTCATATTCATTGTGAGTACCTATCTTAGTCTTATAGCTTATTTCCACCGAACACTTAAATGCATTTAAGGCCTCTGTTAAGTGAATGAAATGTCAAACGTTTCCACCGAAAGTGAGTTAACTCAACCAGTTGATTTTTGTTTACATTTCCAGTTTGCAAAATTTGTCAGAAGTATTAAAATCATGAATTCAAGACAACGCATTCATTTTATTTTGCTATTTATACAATATTATGATTTGCAAGTGCAGATTATTGCTGCACGGACAGACGCTGCTGAAAGGAAAATACTTTTATGCAATTAAGCTAAAATGCATTTAACGTCCGGTGGAAATAGGCTATAGGCACACCGCTTCTTGCGACAAAATCGTTCAGTATATTTAATCATTCACTTCATCTACTGCGCTTGTGGTGGGAAACCGAAGAGTGATGATTGTGTAGGCGGAACTAACATTAGGAATTTAGTGTTGTGGTCCTGGTTCTACAATAGCTGGCACTGGGTTTAGGAAATTGTTAAAGTCACTTGTAGATTGACTTTGAAGTAGTCATGTATGGGTGTTATTGGAGGACATCATCACCATCAGTCAGAGACGGTCTTAATAGGCACAACCACACATAGGCCTGTCCATAAGAATATTAAATTTATTGTAAAAGTCTTTAATACGAAAATTCAGCTAGAGGTGGAACTAACATTTGATAGTGATTATATTGCTCTCGATTGTACTGTTTATATTTGAAATGGTCGCAGATGTCGATTGTGCTCAGAGTGTGTCTGTGGTGGAAACAAATCGTCCAAATTAGTTTTAGAAGTGTATCTACGGTTGTAGTTCGGCATAAGCTCTACGTACAGTACAATGTCATAAACATTTATAAAACTCAATTCTGTTTCTAGGCTTGAAGTTGACGAATTTGCCGGAGATGGCATCAACATTTTATAGGGATTATGTGGGTGTTCTCGGAAGCCATCAATATCACCAGTCACAGAAGCACTTAGCATGTTCTAACATCGTTAGACTTGTTCATAAAATAATTGTATTAAATTGTCGTAGGGTCTTTGAAAGCTTTGTTGTTTGTTATTACTGAAAAAAATAAAATATTTTTAGCGTCTACATACATACATATTTAACAAGAAAAAAGGAAAAAAATGGAAGCTATGCCCCGGGGATGTTTTTTATTTCACATATATGCTATTTCGAAATCATTAGCGACCGCTGCGACCAATTAGTTAGCACGTGAACCAAGAGATATTTTCGAAGTAATTAATACTATAAAAGTTGCCTAATATTTATAGGTGTAGTGAGTGCATTGACACGATCTCTTCAATCTCCATCTTCTCAATTTTTCCAATAACTGTTATTTTGTCCAATTTCCAAATTAATTTTGAAGCCTCTCTTTTTCAAGCATGCTTTTAGGCTGATAAGTTCTACAAGTCAAATGTAATTGCATAAATAAATCGCACTAAAAATTTACCTTAACTCACTGCATTTTTAAGAGTATTTTTTTACCATTTAAGAGTCAAAAACAAGCTTTTCATTGCATTTCGTAATTTGCTTGGTTACTTGACAAGGTGCGGTTGATTATCTTGCTACCTAAGGTACAGAAATTTTTACGTTCTGCTCCATCTTGCCGACCTGGTCTTGCCGTGCCCTCAAACCTCCTTGGTTGCTCTCGTCTTTCGCTTCTGTGTGGGTACCTATAGCTCTCCTCCTGATCTTCGTCCACGTTCATAAACTGGTACCGCTATTCTTCTCGTCTCTCTTGTCTGGGCACAAACGGTCTTACTGTTGTGTCTGCCATCTCGGCTCGATTCGTCTCTCTTCTATATGTATGTATTGATAACGCTCTTCTCGTTGCCGCAATACAAATGGCCTCGTTGTTGGCCTTAACGGCACTCTCTCGGTGGGAATGCTCTCGTAATCTTCAACGAGATCCAGCAACTCCTCCAGACTCTTAAACTCGCTTCGTTTGACGTACAGTTGCGAGAATTGCGATAAATACGGCTCAGTTTCTTTTCGGCCGTGTAGTTCGCGTGCCACGTGAGTCCTTGTAGCACCAGGACGTAATCCTTAAAGCGCTCACCCGGTCGTTGGACGCGACGTCGTATTTCGTCGAAGTACCGCTTAGGAAGAACTACCGGAAGTCCCTTTTAAAATTGTCTCATTCATGTCAGTGCGGATTGTTGTCCTTTAGTAGCTCTGGGATTGAATTACGGTTCATGTCGTAGCCGTCCGTTAACTCTTCTACTCGCTCGATGAATCCTAGGGGATCTTTACCGCCGTCGTAGCGGAATCTCCATTTCCGTACTCGGTCCATAATGTTAGCATATGATGGCGTCGCTGGTACGTACCCATGTTCGTCTTCATGTACTGGAGAGTTAATGTCTTCTCTCGGTGTCGCTGGATTCAGTGTTATAGTTGGCCGAGTATGACGGAGGGCCAGCTCCGTCAAGCGTCTTTGTACGCCTTCTCCTTCACTTTGGTTCTGGATGAAGCTAGCAAAGCGTTTGCGCAGCTCCTCTACTGTTCCGTGTTCCTCGAACACAAATTCTTCCGCATACCTTAACAACTCCTCGTGATTGAGGTAGTACACCCATGTCACCTTGACCATGGCTACCTCGTTGTCTTTTTCTTACGTTCCTCTTACTTTAGAGTATGGCTAAAGCGATGTTGCCATACTGGGTAAGAAACTTAAAAAACAGCAATAAATAAGGCGGAGCAGGTGTGGGTCCGGTACAGTTTGTTTTTTCGATTTATTGAAACGAACAAAAACGAAAATTCATATTATTTACATATTTACATACAGGTACAAAAACGAAAATTGTTCAAAAATTCAAATATTTAGGTATTTTCATATCTTTGCATGAACATATGGTAATTTTGCTAATTAAGCCTCGATGATTCCCCAAATCCCTTGAGTTCGATCACTAGCTTGTTAAATAAAAGTCACCTAAATGTTTTACAATTTCTTAATTGTAAAGAATAAAATTAATGTTTATTTATTATTCAATAAAGCACAATTTACTTTACTATACGCGACTACTTATTTTACAACTTTAACGAGTTCACTTTGTAACTGAACTAACTTGCGTTGGCCCACTCTTATATACCCAATTAATAGTGGGCGTACTCAGTCCTAGAAGTTTCTGTCATGCTCTTTCGATATACAGAATACTTGATTCTCGCGACTTTCGAGTGGCATCACTTTTCAGTTTCAAGATGTTGAAAACCCGTTAATTCCTTTCCAGGACATTATCATATGAAAGTTTGCCGTTATATTCACGAGAATTAAAGTGATTTTTTAAATGAGCGTGCAATATATTTTTTCGCGTCAAATCACTAATCACAGTCAAATCAAGCTGCGTTAACAATTGTTTATTAGATTTTTCAGTGTGCATTTCAAGTGTTTTATATCATCTTTTGTTATTAATAAGGTAATTATACAATTTGCTAATCTATTCAGTGCTTGTTAGTAAACTTTTTTTGAATTAAATTTTAGTAAAATTTTTGTGCTATATCGGGCGTTCTATATTGCGAAGGTTGCAAGATAAAATTGCACCAATTTAAAAAAAAAGCCGACGACGAAGTAATCGAGTATCTAAAAGAAGATGGGCTTTTGTTAAGAACTTTAAAATGCCCCAAGTGCGAAAAGGATTGGACTTTTAAAAATAAAGAAATGTCGTTACAATAAAAGGAGAGAAGAAAATGGTTGAGTCGTGCTCGTTTAAGCGTAGTTGGAGGATAGGAACATTTTTCGAACATTCTAAACTTTCTATAACTGATATATGTAGTTATATTCTCAATTTTTAATTGCGCAATTAATCCTCCAAAAAAAGATTTCATAATGCACGAACTAGGTTGGAACAGCACAACAGTAGTGGACTGGAGTAGCTTCTTCAGGGCAGTTCTGATTGAATGGGCCATCGAAAACAATGACGGAAAGTTAGGGTACGATGGAGTCATCGTGGAAATCGATGAGACAAAAGTTGGTAAGCAAAAATACAACTGCGGACGAATAATTGAAGGGCAGTGGCTTTTCGGTGGCGTCGAGAGGGGGTCGAAAAAAATGTTTATAGTACCAGTGGACAACAGAAAAAAAGAAACGTTAATTGCAATAATTAAAGAAAGAATTTTGCCTGGAAGGACCATAATTTCGGATTGTTGGTCTGCTTACACCGACTTAAAAGACGAGGAATTTATGCACTTAACCATAAACCATTCAATTAATTTCGTAGACCCTACAACAGGTGCTCACACGCAAAATATTGAGCGAACTTGGCGCGAGATTAAAAATAAAATTCCGAACTATGGCCGCAGCAACGAACATTATCCCGGATATCTTGCAGAATTTTATTTCCGCCATAGGTTTCCAAACCACCTCGACAGGCCTCATCATTTTTTTACTGCAGCTGCTAAGCTATACGACCCGAATAAAGTTGACGTGAATGAATAGTTTATTTATTATAAAAATATGTGAATGGCATGCGTTTTCGTTTGTGTATCGCGTTTTGGTAACTGTATATAAATATGTAAATAATATGAATTTTCGTTTTTGTTCGTTTCAATAAATCGAAAAAACAAACTGTGCCGGACCCACACCTGCTCCGCCTTATTCATTGCTCTTTTTTTAGATTTCTTTCACAGTATCGACTGACTTTGTGGGACTACCTAGACCCTACAACGCAAAATCAACAACCAAGTCTAAAAGTTTCAACAGTTCGCTCGATTTGATAAATTTTCTTCCATCCATATTTTCCCATTTCCATTTGACTGAGATTCGGACACTCACAAAGAAGATTTGTATTCTCCTGTGCATGCTTTGCAGATTCAATCTTAACTAGTTTTTGAAGTTTCTGTCTCAGAGGTAGATGCCCCGTCAACTCACCTACAAATATACTACGTTCTGTCCGCCTTTCCGTGTGATCCGAGATCTAAGTGATACTTCGCCCAATCTTCGCTTCTTTGGAAGAACTTGTTTAGCCTTCATCGCTGTCTCGCGAAGTTTGGGCTACAAATTTGGAAGTAAGGATCCGCTTCATTGCCAAAGCAGTGAAGCCAACTTTTAAAACAACCATGACCACTGAGTACCTCTCTATGCTTCCTGCATAGCCATAGGTTCTTTGCCAACGGGCTGTGGACAAAAGTCTTTTAGTGCTTCTGATACTGCTGCTCCGTTCTTCTCATTTAAGTTTTGCTATCAGCATATGTTCCTGCAGCGGGAGAGAAGATCCCAGAAATAAATAAGGCGGCTTCCTCTGATATAGTGCGGAAGAAGCCCGCGACTCCCGAGTAACGAGAAGCTGTCTGCTTTTGTATTGCCATTAGTTTAGCCAATGCAGTGCTTGCGTATTCGAAGCGGTCCTGAAAGCTTGGTCGATGATCGATGATGACGCCCACATATTTAAAGCTGGTTTTCTCCGTCTGCTAGTGAGAGTGGCTTCTGCATATGTGAATACATACGAGTATACATATATATAAGTGCAGTTCATATCCTTGCTTCCACGCATATTCCTTCAGTTTCAGGTCTTTATAAATCTCATTAAATCTCATTATATGGTCCGGAGGTGTGATTGGACCGTAGTTATTTGATAACGACGAGACTGCCATTGTCAATTGAATATTTTTGGCCTGCAATTGAAGAACACGACTTGGGCATTATGTGGTTTCAACAAGATGGTGACACCACAACACGAGCTTTATTGCGAAAGATATTTTCCGGCCGCGTAATCTCTCGCCATGGTCATGCCAATTGACAACCACGATCATGCGATTCAACACCATTGGATTATATTTTGGGAGCTTCGCAAAAAGCCGTGTTTATGCGGGTAAGCCTTTATGTCTTGAGCACTTGAAAACCAGCTTTCGTGAAGTTATGGTTGTGGTACCGCCCAATATGTGCCAAAAAGTGGTCGAAAAATATCTCACACGCAACGAAGTTTGAGAAAATTCGCAAGGCAGTCCTTTGATTGATATACTGTTTCAGATATAATGCCAAGGTAACAAAAGGACTTTCATAAAAAAAAATGGTTTGAAACGCTTATTTTCCAAAACCGCTAAACAGATAACCCTGTAAAAGTATAAAACATATCGTACAATATTGCACGTCTTCCTTTGCTTTGATTTCGTTTTTTATTTGAACAAAAGAAAGCGATAAAAGGAGAAAAAAAAATTATTTTTTGAGAATCAGTATATCTTTTATGTCGCAGATAAGCCCTTTTTATGTTACGTCCTTCGATTTCGGAAATATGTTATTTCTATGTCAACAAACTAATATTTACCAATATCGTCTGACCATTGTCTGCGCTACCCTGTGATGAAATACCAAATAACAATGGCGATACTCTTCGGTAACATTGACCCAACTACACGTGTATATGCATACATATGTAACTAACGTGTTTTGTGTGGTGCTGTCGCAGTGCTGTTGCAGCGCTCAATGATTCAATGCTACGACCTGCAGTTGTAAACAAGACTCTTTCGTCGCGGATTTCTGAAATGTCAACTTTTATTGTTTTTCCGAGACCCCTTTTCAAAAGAGTTTTCCCAAAAATTCTTGTGTTTTTCAATATTTTACCAAAAGGACAATTCGAGAAGAATCTGAAGGCGTAACTGCAGAATGGCAGTTGGTATTGTTCTCTGTTACAGTGAGATATTTTACGATCCTTTTACTTGAAGATGTAGAAATTTGCACAGTACTCATAGGTTGGTACAATTTAGGTAGGTGTATATATGTGTGCATATATATAAGTATGCAAATAACCCATTAATCTTTATGGAATATTTATGCACTTGAAATGTTTATCTTTTCATTAGCCACAATTTCGAAAATAAGAAAAGAAAATATGAATTGTGAAATCTCAAGGTCAAAAGTCTGCGAGCAAAAAATATTTTTATAACACCGAAACGGTTGGGTTTTTTATTGTTGGCTTAACTAAAAGATTTAGTAAAAGTCTTTTAGTTTTATTTTCTTAATTCTGGAAAAAATCGCTAAATATTATGACATTTTACTAAGAAGAGAATGCTGGGATGAGATGGATATGTTTTCATTGCAGGTTAAATTGCAATTGCAAACAATATATACTTTGGCCATATTACGTGTACTTCACTAACCGCTAGAGCATCGCATTGAGGCATATAACGGTTGGACTACGAAAAATTTTTGACTTAAAATTCTTATAAAAAAGACGTATGAATATTTTTCAAATATTTTTCTTATGCTGATATGCCTCAATATTCTAATTGATGATGGAATAGTTTCCATTCATATGACTGCCGGTGCTGACCTTCCAGTAGACCACTCTCCTCTGTCTATCGACTAAATTTTTTCGATTGCCTTGCCCTCTATGGCTGTAATGGCTACTTCAATTTCGTGTTTCAAGCCGTGACTCCAGATAAAAATAGTTGAACGTAGTCAAATCGTATCTAGGAAGTGACCAGTTGACTAACCATTTCGGCAAATTTTGTGCACAGTTGGCCATGCGTCACGTAGCGAAGTCCTGTGGAAATCACACATATTCCATGTCATTTTCCGCAACTTTTTAAAACAAATAATCTATGAGATAGCAGGGTAATGACCGGCGTTTATGGTAACGGCAACTCCTTCCACGTTTTCGGAGAAAATCAAATCACTGATGCCGTCGATTCAATTGCCGCACCAAACAATCACTCGTTAAGTATGCATTGGCTTTTTCATGGTTCCGTTTGAGTTCTCTGAGCAACAAATTTGACAATTTTGTTTATTAACATAGCCGCCGAAGCGAAAATTAGCTTTATCGGAAAATATGATTTTTCAGTAAGAATATTCATCTTCTGCCAAGCGATTCACTGCCCATCGAGCGAAGCGAAAGCACATCGTATAGTCATTAAGTTTCAGTTCTTGGGCAGAGCGAACGTCATTAGTCTTCATACCGAGGTCTTTATAGAAACACCTACATAATTTTTTAAGTTCTGCGAATAAGTAGCAATATTTTGCTCCGAACTAATTGGCCTTTTGTCATTCCCCATTTCTAGTGACTGGCGTGATGGATCATTTTACTCGTTGACACTCATATTGGTGGTTAATTGCACTTCACATCACTTCCCGTAAAAAACGATTCAAGCAAACACCGAACCGAATTTCAAGTAAGCCGAGCGATAAATACATTTTTTTTCCAATAATGCGATCATTAGAAGAGTAATCTTCCTCTTACTAAGCAAAGAAGGCGCCTAAGATTTTTTTGATTAGGTCAATTCCTCCTGGTGCAGTTCCCGAAAACCTTCTGAGGAACCATGTACACAATATGACAAAATTTGGTCGGTAACTCTTTGGATTACCGAGTCTTTGCAAAAACAAACAGAAAATTTTTATATACGTATGCATGATACAATAACTTAAGGGGTTAGGGGTAGTCAGAATTTTCAAAAAATCTAATTTTTTTTCTTTGCATTTTCTTTAAGTATAAAGTCTTAAAAATAATCTCTGAAAATTTCAAGTTAATCCGATAATTCGTTTTTAAGTTATTCGACAAATAACAAAGAGAGCTCGGGCTTTTCAAAGCGCTAGTGTGAAACTTTAAACGTGTTTTTCTCAAAACTATGTTTTTTGAACTGGTGACAACTGTAACTCGAAAACCGCTCAGTTGATTTTAATGAAATTTATGCAGCTTTTAGAATACATAATAAACTCGGGAAAAAATTGAAGGATTTTTTTTTTTTTTTTTGATAAATTTCGATTTTTTTAGGACCAATTAACTGTTGATTTTTTCCCAAAAATCTAGACAAAAATTTCCTGAGGCCGCCATTTTGTTAATTTTTGAAAAAAAAAATCCTTCGATCAGGCCCAGGATTATTTATTTATAAAACTATTTTTTTTATCCGATTGATTTCAGATGAATCTCCAAGGACTTATGATTGTCACCGCAAGGACCTTTTTTTGGAACTGGGTTAACACACAAAGCTGCAACTTCGGAAATAAATTTTTTTTTTTTGAAATTTTCGTGACTTCAAGTCAAGACATTGTTTAATAATACCATATCACTACTTTTGTAAAATAAAATTATTTAATAGCAAAAAAAAAATACTGAAAATTCTCATTTTTTCGTGCCTCTGACTACCCCTAACCCCTTAAAGGTAGTTTCATTCTCTCTTCGCAATCGGCTTCATAGCTATATGGCATTATAAGTGTTTCGTCTTTTCCGTGCTACCCTCTTCTCTTAAAAAAAAATCTACCATTTTTAAGCCACTGATAGTGGACCTCATCGAGTGTTTGCCTTTCATGATTTTTGTTTTAGAACTTTAGTAAAGAAAGTATCAGAAAGAGATTCGCCCACCAAAATTTAAATTTAACCGCTAGATCTATTGATATATGAAAATCTAGTCAGTTAGTTAGTTAAACAGGTTGCTTGATCACTGTGAAGAAGATTCTTCTCACTTTTCCAGATGCTCAAACCACTACCAAGCATTTTACAAAGTTCAGGAGAATAATGATGCCTAAAGATGCAAGCTCTGCTAAGAAATCGAAGAATGAATTTCCAAGAAATCGATAACGGAAAGCACTGAGAGTTGGGCAGTGGCAGAAAAGTTGTTTGAGAATCAGTCCATCCTACCATGAGTCCCCAGTCCACAGTGTCCGGTTGATACGCCAGTTGTTATGGTTATGGAGGTCATGTTTAGAAGGAATAAATACTTAGTTCTGCTCACTTCGATCAGTTGCACGTGGTTTCACCCTGTCATCTGCTGTTGCCCTTTTGATAAAGGCTAGCCTTAACAAATACTTAGTCGAGAAAAGAGATATGCCTATGTTATGTTCAGAGTTTACCTGGGGTTATGACTGTTCCCTATCCGGTCAGTTCATTGGCCTAGCAGTTTCCAGGGGTGTTCCTATGACCAGGTACTCAAACCAACCAAACAAATTTTTCGTATACAGTCGAGAAAGCCTATAAGTCTAAGTTTCGAATAAATTAAAAAAATGTCAACTCTTTCCATTTTATTTAAAAGAAAAAGCATCAATCAAATTATTTTCTTAATTCTTGAAACAAATATTTTAATGTTTAGATCCATATGTACGTGTATTCAATATTATAGCATCTGCTTAGAAAAAATAATTAAAAAGTCTCCAAGATAAATATTTTATAAGTGGCAAAATCAAAAATTTCTGAGCAAACCCGTTTAGTGCAAAAAATTTCGAAATGAAACTACCTTATAGAATTTTTGTATGATGTACGAGTGTATAGATAATTTGCGTTTTATAAACGGTCATAAGCGGTTTTTGGTCGAATTTCTCCTTCAATTTGTGGTGTGTGGTGTATCTATGGCGCCGAATGACTGAAAGGCTTTTATATTATGTCAGAAATATACTTGGACTGCTATTAGAAAACTTAATTTTCAATAATTTTGAATGTTGGTCGGGGCAGCACTCGAACGCAGCTCTTCCGAATGTTTGTACGCACTGCTAATGACTAGAAAATCGTGATAAAATACTCACTATCACCTATTATATTATAAATTATAATTAATAAAATGCTTTTATTTATGTATTTAATTACAACATGAAATTAGAAGGATGAAAGATGATTCATTTTTTAAGACTCCTTCAGTTTCTAATCCATTAATACATACATATTTTATTTAGAGAAAAACATGGCACACACATATGCAATTAGTTTAAATCCATAATCCTCATAAGTTGAATTCATTCAAAATTTCTAAACCCATTCAACATATTCACATACGTACATGCGTATGTATTCAACATTTAATAAGATGCGCAGAAATCCATTTAAGTGAATTCGTATTTGGCCTTGAATTAAATTATGCGCGAGATATATATATATATTATATAAGTAAGTAAGGAAATTCTTTAAGCTAAAATTAGAGGTGCCATAACCATACCATAACATACCATAACAGCTCATCCAATCGGCTTAATAGGCAACACTGTTGCCGATTGTTGGTGTCATACCATAGCTGATTGAATTTTGTCTTTTCGCCGTAACCACAGATTGCTGCTTAATTATATTTAAACATTTTTTTGCTTGTTTGCTGCTGCTGGTGCTGGCGAGTTTTATTTTGCATTTTCTAATTTTCTTGGTTTTTATTTCTACCAAATTGTATTCGTGGCTAAATTAACTCAGCTCGTCCAAGTTGATATACATGCCATTTGATATTCATGAATGGTATAAAATGGATGAGTGGTATAAAATGGTATAAAAAAAAGAGATATTCGTGAGTAGGCAAAGCTTTAAAAGCTCAAAAAGGGTATCACTCAAAATTACTATGAAAAGATTCGACAACTTGCTGAAGTCTTCGAAACCGGAGCACGATCATGTAGTAACGGGAAAGGCGATCTGTTAACCGATATTCCGACCATGCTAAGTTCATGAAGGGAACACTTCTTCAACCTGCTTAAATGTCTAACTGCAATGATGAAGAAATTAAGGATGAAAAAGATGTTAAAATACCCACGAAGTTCGAATAGCTGAGCTATTCAAACATGTCAGCGGAGAACTGACTTCTTGCTTCTTTGCAGAATATAGTCGGATTAAAGCGAGCTTGACGTTATCAACTTGGGTGTAGTCTGCACAAGAAAGAAGACCACGCAGTCTACACCAATTATCGTGGAATAAGTCTCCTCACTATCTTCAGTAAGGTCCTGCCTAGCGCATTCTGTAAAAGATTAAAGCCCACCTCCAACGAGCTCATCCGAACCTAGCAGTGTGAGTTTAGACCTGGTCCACAATTAACCAGATATTCCATATGCCAGATATCCTTTTTTTGTCGATTTAATACCACCTTCAATAGTGCCAAGGCCCTCCCCGAGCTGAATGTGGTTAGCGCTGTTTTCTATATTGGATAAGGAAGCGAAGTAAACAGCAAAATCATCCCAATCACGTATCTAGTGACAGTCATGAATGTGAAGCTATAGATAATTTCGCCCTGCTAAAGC